>JANSTP010064232.1:0-14075 GCA_025330745.1 Cladonema radiatum
CAAAAGATAACATAGAATCTTCTCGAGATATCACATCTTTGAGACATATTTTAACCCTTCTTCGAATGTTTACAGTATTTGTTTGTTTTATTTCTGTTTTATGTGCCTGTCCTGTTTTTTATATATTTGACATTATGAGTTTTGATTGTTATCTTCTACAACTGTCATTTTGAATTCGCAAATCTGTATCTTTTTATTTCTAATCTATGGTAGTGCCTTTACAATTGAATAATTATATACTGTCAAAACTATGACTGAGCTTTTATGCTGTTTGAACCTATATACATATCCCCTTGAATATTGATAAATTTATTTATATGCATTTTGTATACTGTAAGTCAAGACGAAAGTTGGTACACCTGTTAACCAAACGGTATTTACAATTCTGCTCAAAACCTTTGCCTCATTACCCCCTTCTGAGAGGGTTGACGTCATTGGCCACGTGATTTTAAAAGGCATTCAGTATCTTCAGTTGTAAACAACCTTATGAGGCGGAACTTGGTACACATGTTACCCAAAACTCAAGAAATGTTTTGGACCACTTTCTTTGCCTTAATACTCCCTACTCAGGTCCCTGACGTCATAGTTCACTTGATTTTAAGAGATATTGATATGTACCACTTCTAAACAACCTTATGTTGCAAAACTTGGTACACATGTTACTCAAAAGTTAAGAAAAGCTTTGGATCCACCTTTTACTCCAATACACCCAATGAGGACTCTGACGTTATAGGTCACGTGATTTTCAGAAAACATGAAATTCTCCAGTTCTTAACATCTTTAACCGACGAAAATTGGTACGCCTGTTACCAAAAAGGAAAAAAAAAGTTTTAAGCCAAGTCTTTGCGACAATACATCTTGCTGAAGGCTCTGATGCCACATGTCATATGATTTTAGGAAAACTTAAATATCTCCAGTTCTAACCAAGCTTATGCGATGAAAATTGGTACACCTGTTCCCTAAATATTAAACGTGTTGGTGCCATTCTTTGTCTTCATATCCCCCCATGAGGCCTTTAACTTTATAGGTCACGTGATTTTGGGAAAAAATAAATAGCCCCAGTTCTAATCAACATTATGTGACAAAACTTGTTACTCCTGCTATCGAAAAAAGTTGAGCAAAGTGAGAAACGTTTTAGATCAATCTTCTACCTCAATAACTTCTACCTCAATGCACAAGTAAACTATTTAGGATGAATAGGCATGATGTAATGTGTGTGGTATCATGACTTAGCCTGGTCATTCTACAAATTTCTTTGTATTAGCTCAAGTACCCAGCGTAGATATGCATTTGGCATTGTACAGCATGAACGTACCTTTGGGCACAGGAATGTTTGGAGCGTATTGCACTTCTTATATCTTCTTAATTAAAAATTTCTGTAGGTAAATTTTTGTTAGATTACCCATGTATTTTCTTTATTAAAAATTTCCATAGGTAAATTTTTCGTAGATTACCTGTGTCTCTTCTTTATCTTCTCCTTCTTCCAAAGTTTCTTGGCTTAGCTATAATGAGCCTATGTTCAACACGGCTCCATGTGAAAAGCCCATGATCTCCATTATTTTGAAGCTACCGTTTGGACAAACTAACGATTACTAAAGAAAACTTGAATATCTTCAGTTCCAAACAACTTTAGGTGATGAAAGTTAGTACACATTTTACCCAAACGTTAACAAAAATATTGCTCCTACTCTTTGCCTCAATTTTCACTTGTGACACAAGCTGTAATATTGCGACAGGCTGTCTATTGATTTCCATAATTACTATTTTGGTTAATATGAAGTAAAAACGTCATCAACTGCGAGATACTGCAAAAGAAACGGAATTTTTTGAAGCGCTATGCACTCTAGTTAGTTTTTTACCCCCAGTCTCTTTTCAAGCGACACAAAACTACATACGGAAGATGTATATATGATTTACCATGAAAACATACTTGCAATAATTACCATATTAGGAATTTGAGAGAGTAGTTCATCCATTTATGGGGTGCTTATCATAAACGATTGAAATGATCCTCAATGAAAATATGCGCGAAATCAGACAATTCTTGTTAATTCTTACGGTTAAAATTGACAATTGATGTGTCAGTAAAAGAGAGTGGCGAAAATACTATCAAAGGCGATTGAAATCAAAAAAAGAGGTTGTGAACTAATTTACACTGCATGAGCAGTCGATTCCCTCATCGGCTCCCCGGGTTCTACTAACGATTCCCGTATCGGTTCCCTTGGTTAACCATTTATAACTCCCTAAAATATAAAGGCCGATTTTCACTTCGTTGGCTGAGGTCAATGAACTCAGCGAGATCGTTACTGCGCATGCTCATGACGTCAATAGGAGCACCTGAATTTTTCGTTGAGCTCCTTTTTGTGCCCTGAGTAGATTGAAAAATATCATTTTTTCCAGCGAATTTTCTTACGAATTGACGTCATGTAAAAAATTAACCAATCGAATTGGCTAACAACAAGAGAAAAAGAGAAATCTGAAAATATATTGAGAAAAGCGTGGAAACATACAAACCACAGAAATAATTCAAGAAAATTAAATTAAATTTAAAGCTAGGAATGGAAAAGGTAACGTTTATCAGAAAATGAGAAAGAAGAAGAAATCTCAAGAGATCTCTCACAAGAAATCTCAAAGTTTAGCATAAGCACTTAGCCAGATCTATTGTCTCACGGCATATATCAAATTTTTTTATATATGGAGCAGATATATTTCTCTCACCCAAAATCTACTTTGACTTTTCAAAATTTTTGATTTTTTCTGCTACTGAAAAATTTATAGTTTGATAATTATTTATTTTCAGTGGAAATAAAAGAGCGCTCAAATCACTTTTCCGCTGAGCTTTTGAGTTAAGTTTGTCAATCTCAGCGAACAAAGTGGAAACCGGCCTTAGCCCGGATTTCAGATTCTCCTTTCAGATATTTGTCTTTACGAATTCTCTTTCGTATGAACTATAACTTTCCAAACTACATTACATCACACTTTTTATTCCTATTTAACAAAAATTCTACAATAAAAAGTCAATATTTGCCTTTCTTTTCATACATATTTTAAAAGAAATATTTCGAAATTAATTATATCACGTGGAGGTTTTATAAAATGACCGCTGACCGTTTTTCTATTCACTGCTGAAGTAAAAATGTAAATAAATGTTCTCACAGAATCAGGTAAATAATAATTTCACAATAACGTTTCTAAAGAAGGATAAATGAATCTTAAACATTGTTGTCGCGTGGTTTTCAATATCATGTAAAATTATTGCTGACTAAACAAATTTTTTAATTTAATGACTAATTTTTTACTGACAATATTTTGTGTGCTTTACTTTTACAAAATTTACGCATTTTTACGCTAAACCAAAAAACATATTTGCGACATTTTGTCCACCTCTGTTTGAATCGTAGTGATATAACATATTCTCTCGTTTTTATTTTTTAAAAATATTTTTTCCAGGAGTGACAAGAAATAACTCTAAGAAATTGTTGCACCCGTTATTTAAAAATCTGATTGAGATAAGACATTGATCAACTTAGATACCTTTCCATATAGAGTTACTATCGAGTGCTGGGAAATAAATTTAACTTGTTCCGCATAAGTAAGGAAAGAGAACTGGAATCGAGGTTTACACTTGTTCGAACCAAATTAATTTTAACCTTATCAAAACTTGCTGGCCCATATACACCATTTCACAAATTCGTACTCGCCGCGCGTGAATTGAAATTTCACATGGAAAAAATTTTCTAGAAAAAATTCGAATGTATGTCAAGCAAAGCAAACTGTAGAAAAATACAAAAAGTTTGAGAGAAAGAGCATTTAAATCCTCTTTATAAGTCATAGAAAACATATATATTGGTCAGTCATTACTCTTGGTTCCTTACTCTTGGAAATAAAAAATTTTTAGCTCAGAAGATGAGATTCCTCCAAAGTTACAAGTAAAAACATTCACCAAGGTAGATATCTGTCGGTCAAACTCTCATAGAGTTATTCCTTTTACCTCTGCTAGAAGGTTGCCTAGCAACAACAACATTCGTGAAATCGTGTATTGAACTAAACTACATTAAATTATTAATCATCACGCATACCTTGAATATCTGAGCCAGTCTATCAACCGTCGCATGGTTTTTCCTAATATTTTTTTCTGTCTTTTGCCCAGAAGCATCCTCATGCACAAAAGTAAAACTGATCGCTTTATCCATCCTAACTTCAAAGAGACTCAGATGTGAAAAAGAAAATGTTTCTTTTCGATATCAACATTAAATTGCAAACAAGAGTAATTTGAACTGGGGGTTATGTTTTGAGAAAATTAATCTCCTGACCGCTAAAACTAAACCACTGCGCATGAACGTTTTAATTGAAACTTTTAAAAAGCCAGGAAGGCTGGGTACTAATGGAATTGGGATAACCAATACTTAACAATAAAATATGAAAAACAAATTATGAATAAAAAATCGAATCTGAAGTATTTTTTTTTACAAATTTAAAATTTAAAAATAAAATCAAATAAAAATAAAATAAAAATTTAAAAATAGAAAATCAGAATTCTATAGTCGAGACCAATGATCTTTATATATAAAATATAGAGATCATTGGTTGAAACTCAAGATTCAAAATTCAAAATGCAAAATCTGAAATTAAAAATTCAAGATTTTACATTTCAAAATTTAGAAGTTCAGAAATTCATATGGCCATAATGGTCCACGCATTCAAAAATTTCGAACTATCGTGAACCATGTACTTTGTTTCTTTTAAGAGCTATCAGTAGTATCTCTTCAGTAATAGATGAATTTATTGAAAAAGTAAAGATTAATTCCAAGGAAGAGAAGGATCTGAAAACCAGGAAGGCAAAACTAATTACAGAAATTGAAGAACGCAAAAATATTCTTAAAAATAAATGTTATCTAAGGCTAAACCGACCCTGAAAGAAGAATCTATCTTAAACTATGTTGACGAATTCAAAAAAAGTTTTTTTATTGTAATTATTGATAAAGCATCTAACAATTTTGCTTTCATTTGTAAACAGTTTTATGTTTCCAACATACTTGAGTAAGTAGGCTTTCCACATTATCAGCATAATACATATAAACTGGTCTCGACACTTAAAGAGGATCTAATTACAGCAAACATAAACTATTGTTAACAGTTTGGCTTAGAAGTAAGTGAAAAACAAAAATCATTGCCAATAATATTTAATCTCAAAGATGCACAAGGATCCTGTAGGTTTTCGGTATTAAAAATTGTTTTACCAAACCTTTAACTAACGTTGTATGTCGAGTCTTGAAGTTACTATTTTCACAAATAAATGATTTCCATGGAAAGTCTAAATTCCACTCTTCTTATCATCACTTTTGGGTAGCGAGAATTCGTTCTCAATAACTGTATATCTCAAAAAAATTAACTTCCGGAAAACAGCATCATGCATTTTTACTTTTGACTTTGCAACACTTTATACAACTATCCCACATAATTTACTTATTTCAGTTTTGTCTGAAATCATAACAACAACATTTAAAGGAGCAATTCGTAGTAAGATAGGTTTTTGGGAACGTTCAATTTATTGGACATCTAATGGTGTGGAAAATAGATATTTTACTAAAGAAACACTTTCAAGTGCCACAGAATATCTCATAACTAATTGCTACTTTACTTTAGGGACTATAGTTCTAAAACAGGATATTGGCATTCCAATGGGAATCGATCCTGCACCTTTTTGGGCGAATCTCTTCCTTTTTCACTATGAATCAATATTTGTGACTTCTTTAAAAAACTCGAAGTCTCCAATTGCATTTTTGTTGAAAAATATTGGCAGATTTATTGATGACCTAGTATCTTTAAATGATCAAAAAATGTTTTCTGACGTATTTGATAAAAATTATCCTAAGGAATTGGTCTTAAAAATTGAACATCAGGGTAACTAGGCAACTTTCCTAGATTTAGATATTACAATAAAGAATGGGATGTTTGTTTACAAACCTTAGGACAAAAGAGATTCATTTCCCCTCCACATAGTTCGTATGCCATACCTTAATAGCAATATCTCTTCTTCTATATTTTGCTCATCTTTTTTCTCTGAATTCCTTAGAATTGCAAGATGTACAATGCTAATAAATGACTTTGTATCAAAGGCAGTCTTGTTAATTAATAGAATAGTATCCCAAGGTGGAGATAAGAAAAAACTTAATTGGCAGGTCCTTAAAGCATATAGAAGATACCCTCATACGTTATAAGGTCAGTGAAGATGATAAGTTGTCATTTCTCTTTAATCGAGTATTAATAATATTGGCCGGTCCAGTAGTGATATAGTGTAATATTATTTTTCAACTTTTGATTTTTCTACATTATATACTAAGCTGCCTCATGGTGATTTAATACGTGTCTTAAACAAAATGATTGATACTGTTTTTAATGGTGGAAAAGAGAGCAGGGGTGGAAATAAAAAAATACTTAGCAGTCAATAATAATAGTTGTTTTTTTTAGTAATAATAAAGATAATAAAAATGGAAGAATGTGCTTTACGCAAAATAAACCTAAGTCTCTGGTGGCGCATTTGATTAAAGAGTCTTATTTTCAAGTAGGTAATTTGGTGCTTTGTCAAAACATTGTTATTCCCATGGGAATCGACCCTGCCCCCTTTTTGGAAAATTTGTATTTGCATCATTATGAGAGCGAGTTTGTCTTTAATATGATAAAGACAGACAAAACTAGGGCCTGGAATCTGAAATATGCATTTAGGTTTATTGATGATGCATTAAGCGCCAATGTCCTTGTTGAGATTTGGAATTCAAACAAATATACCCTCCATCACTTAGCCTTAAACGTGAACACCACATACTTTTTGAATGTGTTTTGATTTCATCTTAGACATTGTAGATACTAAGTTGTTTGTCACAAAGCCTAAGCAAAAAAGACAGATTCCTAAACATGTCGTAACTATTAGCTTTGAAAACAAGGCGCTTGAAATGCTTAATTTAGCAAACATGTTAAGAGATAATAGCGTCAAAAGATTGTTGCCAGAAAAACTGCAAAATAAAGATTCATTTCCAGCTGTTGCTTACAAACGTAAGACAACTATTTGTAATAAAATCGTTAATTATAAAGAAAATATAGATGCCATAAATGTGGATGAAGAGGTTGCCTTTTCTACTAATATTACTAAATGTCAATGTAGTTCTTCAAAATTCTGTGATTCACACCATAAACACATCATTACAGGGGACCTTCGTATTATAGAAAATGAAAAATTGCGCAAACTATTGTCTAAAGGGTCAACACTCTTAATTACTGCCCTAGAAAATTTTATTGAAAAGGTAAAATGACACTGAGAAACAAAAACTAACTGAATGGAAGAAGGCAATACAAAAGAGAATAAAAACTAAAGTTTCAATACTTCGGAAAAAATGCTATTTGAATAAACCCATGCCAGTGTTAAAGGATCCCAGTGTATCAAATTATCTAGAAAATTTTCATAAACGATTCATCATAGTAACAATTGACAAAGCTACAAACAACTTTGCATTTATCTGTAAAACCTTTTACATTTCTAGAGTTCTTAAAGAAATTGGATAGCCTCAATATTTAAATGACACTTGCAGGCTTTCCCGTCGAAGCAAGGAACAATTAATCACATGCAACATTGGAGAATGCCAAAAATTGGACTAACTGTCGTGGATCAACAAAAAGTTTACCTATTAAGTATTGGCTTCCTAAAATGCAAAAAATGCGGTCAGGTTTCGTTTTATTGTTGCTTCAAAGTATTGCTCTACTAAACCTTTGACAAACACTGTTTCCAGAGTTTTCAAACTTTTTTTCAATAATATTAGAAACTTTCACATAACATCTAGGTTTTAAACTGCTCATCACGAATTATGGGTTGTAGACAATTCCTTTCCTATTATAGAAAAACTTAAAAAGATAAACTCAAGAAAAGCTGCTAGCTTGATATCCACATTCGATTCCAATACTCTGTATACAACCATTCTGCATGGGCAACTGGTTGAGGTTTTAAAAGCCATTATTGAATTCGCTTTTGATAACTGTTCCAGAAACAAATTAGGTTTTTCTGGAAAATCTGTTTACTGGACTTCTCAAAGTGTAGATTGGAGAGTTTTTACCAAAGACTCATTAGCAAATACTGTAGCATACTTGATAAAAAACTGTTTTTTCAGTGTTGGCAATCTTAAACAGGACATTGGCATTCCTATGGGAATAGATCCTGCACCTTTTTGGGCTGACTTGTTTCTTTACCATTATGAGTCAAAATTTATTTAATCTCTTGTTCCGTCTGAATCTACAACAGTGTTTCTTTTCAATAATATTAGCAGCTTTCTGCAAATGACAAAGAAGAATTTCAAAAATCTTTCAAAAAAAATTTATCCTCCAGAACTTCAACTTAAAATTGAACATGGCGGAAAACATGCTACATTTTTGGACTAGGATATCAAAGAAGTTAAGGGAAAGTTTATTTATGAGCTTTTTGACAAAAACGAGTAAGCATCACCAGCCCCATCGATGGCACCCGTCAGATTCAAATGATAGATATGGAAGGACAGACATACAATATTTTATACAGAAAAACTAACATTCAAACATATATTACGAATTATGAAATTAAACATAAATATACATGACACAAATACTAGCACACAAACATGTTGACAGACTGACAAATTAGTCAGGAAGACATCGATGTTAAAGAATGAATGAAAATTACTTATCTATATTCAATTCTTTGGTAATATCGTCTTGAATATCAATAGATTTATCAAAAAAAGCAAAAGCTTCAGAGTGACGGTAAAAAGCTTTGCTAACCTGTTTCAATAATTTATGTTTTGCTGCCCATTGATTTAGCATTCTCTTTAAAAATGAAATAGATTTGGGTAGAAAGTCTTCATATTTAAGTGAAGTTCGAGCTATTCGAAGTTGTTCCAACATTATCGCCCCATAAAATACATGCTGAGGAATGTTCCCAGCCAGATCAGGCACCGTACATTGCTAAATGGAAATGCATTACGCTTATCAAATAGCCTATATACAAATTTACCATCTCTTACAAAAATTTCTAGTTCGAGGAGAGTTGCATATTCCCGTAGTGTGTCTGGAACGATCTGTTGATAAGAGTGTTATATAAGAATAGCTTTACCATTTCCTTTACATTGCCAAATAGTAAATTCTCCAAATTTTGATATGCTTTACGGGTGTCTTACTTACTTAGTCCCTTTCAAAAAGCAAGAGTAAGCTGATGACGATTCCAAATGTAAAACATCTTTTGCAAGAAGTTCAATCATTATTTGATCGAGGACCTTGCTCAGGGTTTTATTTGGTTCATATATAGATGACCTATGATTTAGAAAAAAGATAATAAAATCTTTATGCTTATACTTGTTATTCACTATATCGGCATTTTGTTAGCAATTATTTTTGGATTTATCCAAAGACTTTACTAAATACATTTATATATTGTGATGACTTTTTTCTTTTCATTATTTTTGTGTGCTCATAGGTAGACTACAGTGTATCAAATATTTAGACGACTGTAAAATAACTTTTTAGATGTAAATAATATTTCTCCATATTCACTGTCATTTTTTGAAAGTAAGATTAGAGTGATTCTATATAATGCATTTTTTCTCCCCTAAACAAAGGGTATAGAAGCGTTAAGAAGGATTATCTTACCTAATCCTGGAACGACGACAACCAAATCGAACTTTGAAGGATCACTGTCAATAATACTACTTGTAATGCAATACGGTAGTCCGTCACAGCCATAAAACGACCAGCACCTAGTTTAATGAAAAGAATTTCCCAGAATATCAGCAATTTAAAAAGTTTAATAAATGAGATTGTAAGTAAGCATACCTTTCAGAACCTATACTAGCTTGCTTTTTTAATCGAGTCAAAACGGTATTTATACTCTCGTAAGAATTTGGGTTGCAAAATACCGGCTCCCGAAATGTATTTTTAGGTACGTTTTTCATCTGTTTCAGTTCTATTCAAAGTTTCGGGTAATTTTCGTATGCTATTTTGCTTTACTAAGCCACTGCGGCAACTGCATTTTCTCGTAAGGTTTTTGTAAATTTTTGAGCAGTCGGGGCATATTCTTTTCCCAGATATCATCAACTCGGCAACTTCACTTTCAACCTCCAATTGTTCCGCTACAACTTCGTTTAACGTGTTACCCAAAAATCGAAGAAATTTTCTTCTTCCCTATCAACAGCTTGTTGCATTTTAGAGTGTACTTTTTCTACATCTTTTTCCCAATTTGATGGCTCCAATTGTTCATTGGCTTGAAGATGCCCTTGCTGCCTGTTGTAAATATATTTGGGGCTGTGTTCTTTGTTGAACTAACTTGATAACTGTTTACAACATACCTGCCAATGTCGAAAAAAGTATCTATATCACCCCTTGGGCATTCCAAATTCGATGACCCGATATCGGAAAGCCAGCTATTGATGGAAAAATAGCTAACACCGCGTGAAGTCTTCCCATTCAGAACCGAGACTGTCTTTGAGACACTAGTTTACGACTAAGTTTCTCAGAAAGTAGATATTTTCTATGCAAGATGCTATGGCATATTTGATTTTTGGATACTCTTTCCAAAAGTTCATTCCAGTAACACCCATTAAAAAGGAAACAAGCGGGCAGTTTCTCTGGTCTATGTAATATTCAGTGTTTAATGCGGACAAGAAAACTTTGTCTTTGTAAAGATGTCGTATTGCTGTCCCATCCTCGTATATTTGATATTATGTAAATAGTTTTCCGAGTACTCGTAATAATTCACAGATTTGTATCTCCGGCAATGCTTCCTCTTTAAATGTAGTATCTTGTAGGACAAAAATGAGGAAATTTACTGCCAACAAAATGTCAATATTTGAGAAGTTTGAGCTTTGACTCTTCGTGGCGATGACTTCTTCAGGTTTCTCATTTTCGCATGGTCCATCATTACTCTTTTTTCGATTTTTCCTGTTTCTTAATAAGTGCATCAACATAGTTAATGCAGGCTGCACACAAGTAATTGTCCCATTCGCCTAGGTTATGGTTGCTGCATAAGAAAGTCAATATACCACTTTTGACTTTTTTGCTTTTCTTGATGTTGACAACGGTATAAATCAAGGTAACCGACCGTATGTTGTGTTCACTGCATCGATATTGGTTACTTTTTATTCTTGGTGTCTATTGGATTGGTTGATCTCGATTTCCTTTTCTTGCTATTCATATTAGCAATATTTCATTATTACTTTCTATCTGCTAAAAGTACAAATTGATAAAAGATCCTATGATAAAACTATAGAAGTTAATAAAACTAAAGAAGCTGAAGCATATTTGATTTCAGCAATTTCCCAGATGTCTTAAACTAAAAATATAAAAAATTGGCTTAATTTAAAAAAATGTATTCAGGTTTTTTTTATCACAATTCATCTGTTAAACAAAAGAAAAGTGCTATGCATTGGTTTCCGGCCAGATATTTTATAATCTTTTGATTGTTTGTTTTTCTGGCCTATTCATCCCAGAACTGGATGTCCCGGGTCCGGGATTTCTTTTCAAAATTATAAAACCCAGATCAGGGAATCTCAGATCTCGACTCTTCCCTGGCTGACATACAAAATATCGTGACATGCCATCACTAATTGATCAAAGAAAGTAGGATTTACCAATATAAAGTGAAACATAAAGGCAAGGTTAATAAGATTAATGGTTTCAGGTAATATCACAGTTTTTGAACTTATTTGAAGTAGCTTCTTTGCTTATTGTTATAATACCGAAAAAATAGGGAAACTGTTTTAACCTGAATTTTGAAAAAGATTATTCGGAAAAACTCAGCATTTGTTGTATTACAGTATTGAAAAAAGTGCAACACTACCCAAAGGCCTCTCAGTCAAAATTCTATAAAGTAAAAAGAGCATATAGAAGGACCTAGAGAGGGCTTAGAATGTCCTTTTTTATCAGACTTCTAGCATTACATGTATTGTCAACAGAGAATCTGCTTCAGTGGAATTTCACGGGTTCAAGGGCCTCTCGGGTCAAACCTATATGAATCTAAAAGAGGCTGTAGAAGGGTCTACAAGGGGCTTAGTGGGTCTTTTATGTGCCTTTTAAAACCAAATAAACTTGCAGGACACACTATTTATTCACCTGAAGTCAAAAGACCTAGGGGCCTCTCGGTTAAACCTCTAAAAATCTAAACGTGCCTGTAGAAAAGCCTACAAAAGGTTTTTAAAGGGACTTGCGTATTACTTTTAGAGATATATAAACTCGCAGCATCCCAGGGAACTTTCAAGGGCCTAGAATTTTTTTGTCAAGCTTCTACGAATCAGAAAGGGCCTACAAATGGCTTTAATGCGCTTGTTTATGACCTTTGGAATTTCATAAACTCTGAAGACAAACTATTTTCCTCAAATTCAAGGGTCCTAGGCAAGGGGATCTCAAGAGCCTTATATTTGTTTTGCAGAATTAAAAATAGTAGCACAACATACTTTAAAGGAAGAAAAAATTGAGGAAGAAATTTTGGCTAGGCGCCAAAAAAAAGCAAAATGTTTAGATTTAACTTTAGCGAATGACCCCTTTTATAGACTAGTTCCTAGTCGGTTTCTTGTAGCTAGAAAGCCGGGAAAACCGAAAAATAGAATTTTTATCTTTTTGGCGCGTCATATAGCTTTAGTGAAACGAGAGTGGGAAGAGCTGAGAAACCGACTAGCACTTTTTGGACAAATGACGTCACGAGCTTCGCTTACAATTTAGCATTACTGGTCAAAATTTTGACCAGTAAATCCCGTGCGAAATGAATGAAATGTTAGCGAGATAAAGAAAAAGTCTTATATTTTCCGGGGGTGAAAGAAGAAAATTAAACCAAAACAGTGAAGACAGCGAGGGTGAGGGATGTGAAATTAGGGCAGGAAAGAAGCAAGTTATTATTTTATGGTATCCAACATTTGTTAATGTTTTTTGTATTTAAGGGATTGTTTGTTACCTTGATAACACAATACTGAGTTTCACTTTTTGAGTTTCTTAAATACAAATTCTTGGACAGTACAGAACAGTACCAGTAGCTACAGCTAGCTAGCTAGCTATCAACTTACTCTGTTATCTTTAAGCTTTTCAGATATTACTTTGCATCTCAAGTTCGCATAATTTGCATCTCAAGTTCTCAAGTTATTTTGCTGCTGTATAAATGTATGTACATTATGGCTATAATTTTTTGTTTTTCATTCAAATTTAAGTTTCTAGTTAGCCAGCTAAAGCTAGTTCAGGTATGAGAATGTGTTAAAATATTCATTTGTTTACACATAATACCGGCTAGCAAGAAAAACAATATGAATTGCCATTTAGATATTTATGTACTTGTTGTGGCTTACAAATTGATGAGAAAGGCCAGTATAAAATGTTATAATCTTTGCACATACAAACTTGTAGTGTAGTGGATTGTAGTGGATGACGCACACTAAACTTTCTTTATTAATAGGCTATTTTTGGCATACTGTACAATTTTTGAGGATTTTTCTCCCAGGAAAAAGTGACAGAAATTGCCTAGCTGCCTGGAAAATTCCATTTTTTTCCTCATATATTGTATTCCTTATTTTGTTGTTCATGTTCAGAAAAAATTCATCTAGGACAAACTTTTTGAAATGCTTAGGGTAATGAGCCTGAGAAAATGGTGAAAATTTGAGTGAGAGGTCTGGAATTTGCTTTTATTTCCTTTGGAAATTTTAAGGAAAATCCCACCTTGAATTTTTCGTCAAAAAGATGTGTGTGTGTGTGTGTGGGGGGGGTACGATGTGTTTTAATGGAACAGTCCAATCTGCTCTCTGGATTTATTTATTCATTTACAATTTTTTGTAAAATTTAAATAACAAATATAATATTTTTTGACAAAAACGTCTTAACGGCAGGTATTTGACCTCAAGTAATTGTTATATACAAAATTGGTGCAAATCCCCTCAAGAATATATTTTATGGCTCCAATTCATTGTCAAAAGGATATCACATAAAGATATTATAATTTTTAATGTTAAAAATTGAGGAACTATTTTTGATTAACGGCTCCTGTGGGTAGGGTAACTAAATTGTTTGTACAAATTGCCCAAAAA
>JANSTP010064343.1:0-14074 GCA_025330745.1 Cladonema radiatum
AGGAAAGGTCAACCAGGCTCCCTAGGGAGGTATTTTCTCTTTCATACGGAGTGGCTCCGCTACAGTAGTGCCTTTGGTGCCGTGGATCTGTAGTAGAGGAAGCTTGCTTCCTAAGGGTGCCGTATAAAAAAGAATATGTCTCCCCAAAACATCAGATTTTTCGAATGGGGAGAATGTTATAAACCATATGACACAAGCTTTCCTGTTGAAGCATAATGAACATAAACAAAAACTTTCCAATTAGTTTGGACATTTATTATTTCCTTCTGCTCCAAATATAAGAAACTGAGTGTTTGATTAGCGTTTGAAATTATAACTGTAATAATTCAAACGCTCATAGCGTTTGAAATGTGTGCGTTTGAAGCGTTTGGATATTCAAGCGTTTGAACACGTACAAACGCGTATGAGAAAGTTGCAGCATTTGATTAATAATCTTCAAACGCTTAATAAATTTAATTGCCGTTTGCGTGTGAAACTGTGTTTAAACGCTAAACTAAAACATCCCCTTTTTCCTATCGAACGACGCGTGAATTTCAAAGGTTGGACAAGCAAAAACAATTTAAACAAAAACTTCTTTCAAAAAAGAGCAGGAAAAAAACTGGAGTAAAAATTACATAAAAAGAAAGGCTTACGTGATTTTCTTGCCAGTTCCACTCGTTGAATATTTAGCCTCAATATTTTTCAAACCGGTGCTTAGTATCTTTTCACCAACCGATTTTTCATCCTTTATTTTTTTAGTCTCTTCATCCCCAGCAAACATTGAATAAACTTCAGCAATGGTTAGTGTTGAAATAACCATTGTACATTCGAATTCGCTAAATGGTGGTTCTCCCGAACACATAAAATTTTTATTTTGACCATTAGGACCAATAAGATCAATAACAATAGTGCAAGTATGTGTGATTTTAGTTTCTTTTTGAGTTTCTTTGTCCTCAGTCTTCTCATCATCCTTTTTATCATCTCCTTCTTTCTTTTCCTCGTCTTCTTCAGGATTTCCCATAACTTTATCTTTCTCTTCAGATGTCATTTGATATGTAAAATCTATGTATGTACAATCTACAAAAAGAAAGACACAATTCCTGATTCTAGAAATCACAGAGATGCAAAACTGATAAAAATCAACAACAATGCATTATAAGCAAAGCAGGTTAACCAGGCCAACTAACCAGATTTTCATTATTGTAAAAAATAAAACAATAACTCAAGAAATAAAGTGTTGAAGTAAAGTGCTGAAGTAAATTTGTAAACCAATTCTTTAAGTACTTTTAAGGGACTCTGAAGAAAAAACTTTATAATAATTTTTAGGGTGATAAAAACATTTCATTTTAAATATTCCCTAGCTAGTTCAAATGCTCACCTAAAGATCTTTTAATCACACTGAACTGTTTGCAATCTTGAAAAACTTCAGCTCCTTCAGTATGACTTTATTAATTGGAACTTGTGGTAGAATTTTAAATTTTAACATACTTTATTTCTATACTATTTTCTATATTTCTATTGAAACTAATAAATAAATGAATAAATAAATAAAAAATAATAAATATACTTACTATAAAATGGTAGAAAATCGTACTTAAATGCTGTGGGATTGACCCGTAATGTTATTGTGAACAATCCAGGTGCTTGGTATAAATCATAAATAAAAAAAAACTTTGTATCATATGAATTAAACATAAATCCTTTCAGATCAAAAAAATCTCCATTTCGGCTGACACATTTTAGATATACGTCTAATTTAATACGTCTACTCTCTGGATATGACCATTGGATACCAGTTGCAGTCAGAGAACCGGTCATTGTTGTTTGTTTGAAATCATTAGCAGTAGCATCCCCTGTATCTTCGGTTGAAGCTTTCTTCATACAATTATCTTCATCTTTTGTTGGCACCTAGAACAATATTTTGTTCTTTCAAGTAGAAGTAATATAAGTGCAATAACATCCTTTGCAAATTACATTCCCAAAAATTAGTCTTCAAAATGTGACATCATATAAAGACATAGGACCATTTTTTTAGGCAGATAAATAAGCATTAGTTTCGATTATTAAATATTTTTCGATTTCTTTTATTTTCACTCTTTATTTTCATGAGCTTTCAGGCAAGTGAAAATAACGTTGAAAATAAATGAACAAGAAAAATATTTGCCATATTGCACGAGAAAAATCATGCGATAACTGGTTTATTGCTAGCTTCAAAACTTCAGAACATATCAGAGAAAGTTCATTTTCTTTGACAAAAATTCAAAAATTCTTTGTATTCAATTTTTTGTATTTTTTGAGCAAATTTTTAACGTTGTAATGGTTTTTCAATATTTGCATCGTTTTTTGTCAATATTGCACTGTTTTCAAAATATAAGAAATTACATCATTTTTTCAACCAATCAGATTGCGTAAATTTCCAAAACTAGCAATAATATGATAAAGTCTAAATAACTGTTTTTTTACATAAATCTTGCTTCTTTACTAAACAATAGAGGCCTGTTAATCAAAGGTGTGCCATCACATATGCAAGCATCCACACACACACCTCAATTCATTCATGGGTGTGGTTTCCACTCTTCTAAAACTATGAAAAACTCACCATAATGATATAAAAAAATATCATTTAAAAAATGCTTCAAAAATGAAAGAGTGATGACCACTTGTCTAATGTTCTTTTTATGAGCAAACCTGCAATATCAATACAAAATTACTTCATACATAAAAGATAGGCGAGGCTCATCTTTTATAGGCAAACTGATCTAAACAACAAAAAAGAGTTACAAAGTCAAATTTTTGAGATGAACATATTTTTGTAATTTTTTAGCACTGCCTCTTTAACTGAAATCGCAAACTGTGATAGCACATTACCATAATACCTCTACTTTAACAGAGACACCAGCAAGAACTTTTAATTCTTCTTGTTCTTCGTGCATTTCTGTTGGATAGCATTTCGTAAAAAACTTTGTATACTTTTCATTGATTAGTTCTTTCATAACAAAGATGTTCATTTCTACTTTCGACAACATCAAACAATAATCCCTGTTTTTCATTCGCTTAAAATAATCTTCATCTCTGTTTGATGTAACAACTGCTTTGACAACGTCATATATCTTATCAGTCTTTCCAAATTTCGATATCAAAGCAACATTTACACCTTTTCCTTCTTCCCTAAGAATTAAAGTTTAGAGAGTCTTTCAAAAAAATTGATAAAGAAAAAAACCTTTTATGAAAGAAAACCGAAATTTAAAAAAAGGGGCCACATTGCATGAAAATTTCCCCTACCTGTGTTGAAATCAAGGGCTCTTTAACAAATTTATTCCAAAATATTTTGTAAAAAATCTTTACAAAACAATTTACCAAACTTACTAAAGCATAGTCGAACTGTATTTGAAGCATTATGAATAGTTAAATGAATTACAAATATTACAATTACAATTACAATATTTCAGAGACATATTTACTGCAAAATTTGCAAAACATAAAATTTTTCAAGCATGTTTACAAAAAAATATTTCATAAACACTTCTACCAAAAAATATGGAACATATTTATAAACATTTTAACAAGTGTTTGTACAAAATATACTTAAAAAAGGCTATTTATGAAGTATTTATCAAGCATTTACAGTACGAAAAATATTTAAGAAACATTTTCACAAAAAATTTATTGAATGTATTTAAAAAAATACAACATATTTAAAAAATAAAAAACATATTTAAAAAATACTTACTGAATGTATTAACTTTTTGTTAAAACATATGAAACATGTTTACAAAAAAGTTGTTCATTGTATTTAAAACAAATAGTTTCTAAACATTTTGAATGTATAAAGGAAAAAAATACATAATTTTTTTTACCAAAAAGTTTATTAAACATATTTATGAAAAATATTTAACAAATATTTTTTTCAAAAAGAAAAAAAAAAAAAGAAAAAAAAAGATGAAATATGCCTACAATACATTTATCAAGCATAAAAAATTCATTCAATTTATTTAACAAATATATTTTCTAAAAAATACTTTTACAAAAAATTTACTGAGCATATTTTGAAAAAATATTTGTGAAAAATATTTACAAAAAGATATTTACAGAACATTTTTACAAAAAACATAATGGACATATTTATGGAAAATATTTTCAAAACATTTTAACAAAAAATTTTAAGAAAAAATTTAACAAAAAATTAAAGTTTATCCTAGTGGGAACTACCAGTTTTAACCACTAAACTATGGTGAATATATATCTACAAAATGTTTTTTACAAAAACGAAGAAAGAAAAAGACAAAAAATTCTTACAAAATATTTATCTCGCATTTACAAAAAAAGTATTTGTGAAACATTTTTACAAAAAACTTCATTTGGTGTATTTATAAGAAATATTTATCAAACATCTTTACTAGAATTCATTGAGCAGATTTAAAAAAAAGATTTACAAAACATATTTACAAAACATATTTACAAAACATTTACAGAACATATTTACAAAAAAATTTACAAAACATTTTTAAAAAATGTTAAAAAATTAAAAATTATAGTCAAGTCAGGTAAAATTTGTGCTAGTTGTATCGAGGGTAAAACTTACGCTGCAGATTTTACCAAGAACCTGTGGCAAAAATAGTTGGTATTAATGTCTAATAAAACTATAATCTATATCTCTTTTACATAGCAATAACACTTATGGGTACAATGCAGCTCATCTGAAGAAATAAACATTCCAAAATATGTACCAGAATCGGACAGATATCAAGTTTCTCATCTTTACAAGAACTCTCTCACTGCTCGATGACAGCTTATGATGGCAACACTCGTTCGATTGATTTTGTGCATTCAGTGTATAGCCTTTAGTGTCTTAAAAATGTTTTTATAAATATGCACCTGTGTGGTAGAAAAAAGCAAGGGCGCAAGTTTTAGACGAAAAATATGTTATGGCAGGTAAAATTTATGCCATAGCTTTTTGAAAATTTGAGTTTCAACTAAGTGTGGCAAGGATTCCTGAATTTGGTTTTACTGTTAATATAGCAAAAATTGCCGACTGGTCGGCTGTCTAGCTTGACAGAATTTTCAAAACACGTGGTGAGACATATGTTGATTTTAAGGGCAAAATATTTGGAATTTGGTCTAAATCAATCTATTTAAGGTTTTTTTGTTTTGTATTTATGATAAATATAATACATTTATGATGTTATGTCATTGATACCTAGCTAACATGTATAAAATGGCGTTGTTTTCCTCTCACAGCTACATTTCAAGCGGTACTTTCAATGATTTTGTATGTCCTCTCATTGTCTTCTTTGTCACATTCTTTAAATTTAAATTTTCATAAAACCTATGCGTAAAGCAAAAGAACATGAAGTAGAGTTTCAGATTAGCCCTTTTATTCAGTTTTAAAACAAGAGTTTCACTGGATAAAATGGGGTGTAAGTTCTAGCTGCTAATCGCGCAAGTTTTAACCTTTTCGGAGGGTAAAACTTACACCCACAAAAATCTAATTTACTCAGTGACTCAATCGATTGGAATGTAAGCTCTAGTATAAAACGAAAGAGAGAGAAAAGTCAAATATTTCAACGGCAAGTTCTCCACACAGAAGTAGTTATGAAAATGTTTAGAAACAAAAGTATTTAAAATGGCATATTTTTCAGCCAACTTGACTATATATTAAAATAATACTTTTTAAAAACGTAGTAATAAAAATTATGTACAAAGTATATTTAAATTTTTATGAAAAATATTTAAAAAGAAAATGAGATCAACATGAGTATTGCTTTACGAAAGATATTTACCAATCAGCTAAGCACTTCTACAAAAAAATATGAAATATAATTGTGAAAAAGATTTACAAAGCATAGAAATATATTACTAAATAATTATCAAGTACATTTTACAAAAAAAAAATTATAGAATATTTTTACAAAAATATCTACCAAACATAATTGCAAAACAACTTCTGAACCAACAATCACGTATATGATTACCACAGAACACCTCTTAATCCTACAACATATTTAGGAAAGGCGCTAGGAAGATAAAAACCTTTTATTTCGGATTTGTTTACTTTGTTCCTCTTTGTTAATAAAATGATCTTTTTTGTCTTCTTTTTCCAAGAGTTTCACTTTTTATCTTTGTACATGAACAGACAAGGTAAGACAGACAATCATTCTCAGTGGTGTACGACTACACATTTGCCAAAGATGTTTGACATGAGAATTAAATTTTGAATGAATGAGTGATATATTTCTTTTTAACTACCCATAGAAATACATAAAAACTCTTCTGGTTGTAAATTTTTAATGTGTGAAAGTTATATTGTTCATTTCACCACCAACTACTAAAGTTAAGAAGGATAAGAAAACAAATTGAGATTTCAAAGTTTAAACAGCGCATCTAATTACAAAGAATTTAATACAGTTTCTATGAGTAGAAAAGAGAGAAGACCAAAGGAGCAAGTCCTCCAAACTTGTCAAAAACTCGACATTCTTCAAATTTAAATTGAATCTAAAATTTAGCATGAATTAATCAACCAAAATAAAAGAGAAAGGAATGAAATGTGACTAACTAAGTAAAGAAATAAGTAGGTAAACAATAATTTAATTATATGAACAAGAGCAACAACAAACCTCTTAAAAATGGAAAAAGTAAAACATTGTTTAATAATCATATGAAATAAATTACGTATCATGTAGCTATAAATTTTTTACGTATCCAATGACATCATGCAGTGTTAATTCACATTACGTAGATGGTGAATATCGATTAGTATTTTTTAATAAACTTTTTATAAGTAAAGATCATATATTATTTTGATGTTGTAGTATACAAAAAATGAGGTTGGTGATTCATACTTCACACATTAGTATGCAATTCTGTATATAGATTAAATCAGGTAATTTTAGATTTACCATATCTTTGTAACTATAGTCAATATCATCACCATTTGAAGAATAGGAAATTTTTTAATTTATTTATTCTGAATGGATTTTATAGAGTTTTTAGCTCTAACATTCATTGGCCACTCTTTAAACTGTAAAGGATATGGCTATAGAAAACTGAATGATATACCATTGTTAAGGTCTTCACAAATAATTTGTATCTAAGTTTGGTAAGTATTCCTGTAGCCCTCTTGACTTTTAATATCATCATTTGAGCATGAATTGACTAACTTAGTTGATTGTCCAGACCTAAATATTTGATGCCATTCGAACCATGGACAGGGTTGGCCAAAAAAAGGCCACATTTTTTAAACTTTTACCAAATGCCTCATTCTTTGGTTTTTTAAAAAGCCTTTTCACTAATTGATAACCAATTTGTTTCTAATCATCTTTGAAAACAAAAATTTTAAAAGCGATGTAAAACTTTTGAAAATCTACATCAAAGATAAACAAATCAGATTTAAAAATGTTAAAAACAGGTGTGAAAAATGTTAAAATCATTGTTTAGTATGCTTTCCTTTGACTTTTTTAACCTGGTTGCACAGTAACTCACTAAATAATTTTTACAAGAATACAGAAGACATAACTAAAGAATGCCTTCTTTACCCATGCGACTAAAACATATGACCAAAGGCAGAAATCTCGTCAAAAAGACTTGTCTCTTTAAATTTGATTTTTGAGTAAAATCTAGGATAAAAAAACAGCTAAGATTTGAATAAACAAACCTAATTTCCTCTGAAGTTATTGTAGATTGAGAAAGTTACTCCGAACAGACTATATATCAATCAAAGGAAATCTTCCACACTTGTTTTTGATGTAAAAACTAGAGAAAATATAAAACTAAAAGTTTTAGCTTTTAACGCAACTTGAAAAAATGTCACCTCTTTTTCTGCCCACCCTGAAGTTTAGAACGGTCTAGCTTAACCTTATAATTTAAGAGTGTTTGAAACCTCCTTAGCATAAAGAACTATCCATGAGGCCCTAGTAGGTACACTACTTGACGACCTGATAAAATTCCTGAGTAGCTAAGTTAAGAGTGAAAAGAAAAATTAAGTAGCTGCTGGTAGCTACCTAGCTAGGTAGTAACCTAAAACTACAAGCCACTTTAATAGATCACAGGAACATATTTCAGTTCAATTTTAGCTTAATTATTTGTCATACTTCAATACAGAATAATCTCAGGTTTTTTGTCTCATTGCACTACTGAGGTTCTGACTTTCATATTATGTTGACACCCCTTTCAATTTTACAAGCTTTGACTTTAATAAATTGACAGATAAATATCTGAAAGTTGCTACCAACAAATTAACTTAAGTGTTGCTAAACTTTCAACACATATAATATATCCCACTCATGCCATAAAATAACATCCATTGCCAAATTACGTAAAATTAAAATTAAAAAAACAATAATTGCTAACAAGACTTTTTGTTAAAATGGCTACCACTGTAATTAATGGATTTTTGCTTACATCACATCTTCACATATCGTTTTTGATATTATGGAGATACAAGCTAAATATGAATATTGCGGAAGAAAAATAACAAGAAACTACACTGCCATTTTAATTAATTTTTCACTAAAAAAAAATTTAATTAGGAAAAACCTTTGTGCTGCTACAATCGTGGACAAAAAAAATTGGCACAAAGGGTAAAACTGAGCAGCTTTCAGATTTTGACTTTTCATTCACCATGCAGTTTTCAGGTGCGAATTTAAGAGAACTGTAAGAGAACTGGGTGGTTTCCACCCATTCACCCAAAAGCCAAAGGCTCATAAATAAATCGCACAATAAATGGCTGCCTTGTCAAGTAAAAAAAATCTCCTTCAAATTATTGCATATTGTGCAGAGTTACACTGAAAAAGCTCGTCACTGTGCCAATATATTTTTCTATTTGCTTTGGCTAAGAGATGACAAAAACTTATATATAAAAAGAAATGTAGCATACCTATAAACAAGGAAAGCCATCTCAGGGCTAGCACCACCGAAAGCTTTTACATTTCCTACACTTCCTTTTGACTTTAGGAAAAACTGATATTCTCCATTCATACCAAAATATCCAAAACAGAAAATTCGCCCTGGAAAACTTATTTTAGCTAATTCAGCAGGTCGAATACCATCAAAATTTGTTGCCAAACCTAAAAATAAAAAAACTCTTTTATAAAAAAATGTGAAAAAAGTAAGTCCTGATCTATAATCTTACTGAAACAAATCTTGTGTCATTGTGTTCTTTTCTAAAATATTTCACAATACCATGTTTAGATGTAACTAAAAAAATTTAGTTTAGTGGGCTTTTATATTATGTCATATGCTTTTTAACCCTATCGCTGACAAGCAGAGAGGGGGGGGTCTTTTTGCCTGAGGTATTAAGCTGAAATTTTCAGTAATTTCCAATTTTTTATTGGAAACATGGTGAAGAAAAACATTTCAGTGCCCCTTACCCCCAAATCTAGTGACACGTCATTGTTTGACCCAGGTATCAATTTCCTGGCGAAAATCAAGACTTAAAAAGAGAGCACTAAAATATATATCAACTAAATTTGACATTTGTGTTTAAATTGTCAAGTTTTATATCAATTGTAAGGTCTTTAACCTATTCTAATATAAAAATTCTGAATTCCATTTTTATAATCCAACTATTATTGCCCAAAAAAAAAACACTTTTTGAGACTACGGCAAAAAATAATGACATTATCACTTCTTTGGTTACCTGACAATGTCAACTGGTTAGAACTGGTTTGAAGGCAGTCAAGCAAAAAGCAGGCAAAAAAGTTCCCCCTCCCTTATACTAAGTCCAAAAAAGCCCGCCTGGGATAGGGTTAAAAAAATTGTTGGCTTATTAAGGCAAAAATATGAAAATTATTCATAATAACACCAAAAATTTAGTACTAAATTGCTTTTGTAAAAGAGTTTTTTATGACTTTTGTAAATAAGATTTATAAAGTTTTCTATTTCTGATATCTATTTGGAAAAGCTTCAGTTCCCTTTTTGTTCAAGTCTTTTCTTACATCAAATTATTTTTCCATCAGCCAAATATTAGTTTTTGTTTGTGCATGAATGTAGGATAAAATTGAATTTGATCAACCATATTTTTTGGTTATAATTTCAAACTAAGAGGATTTGGGAGATAATAAAAACTTGCTTGTGAATAACTGGTTTGAATCCTTTCCATTAAGCATCAAAACTTTTTAACTTAAATCAAATTCATGGTGATTAACCTTTTATTAGAATTAAAAACTTTCACAATTTTTTTAATCAAGTTATAGCTGCAATTCTCTTAAATATTAAAAATTCTTATCCAGAAAATAGAAGTCGTTTTATGCAAGAATCAAGGCTCATGAATTTTTATCGTCTGAAAAGCTACACCCAACTTACAGACACAAAAATTGAAGCTACTTCGAGCTATGTTCAACGGAACTGTACATACAACTGTATCATTGCCATAGTGAAAAAACCATTACAAATATTGTTGTTTTGAATAAGTAGTGTAAAATATACCACAACAAAGCATCCATCATTTGAAAGTTAAAAGTCAACCTGAAAAAAACAATCCTTCTAACTAAACACCATCAGCTTGACTGTTTGCTTGAAAAAAGGTATTACTCTACTAATCTAAAGAAAATTATTCAGTCATAAAAAGTATCATCTTCCAATGGAGTTTCAGCCATTCTACTTTTCGAGTAGGAATATCTCATCAGCTTCTGCAATTTCAAATCCTATAATGCAGTTGTAAGATATATTTCTCTTTGCAATCTCTCAAAAAACTGAAGAAAGAAAGTGATAAACCAAAATTGAACTGATTAACTAAAGATCAAATAAAAAAAGGTCAAATTTGTTTCATCAAAATCGATTTGAACTTTGGTAAGATCAAAAAGTTTTGCAAAATAATTTATACTTTCTATACTTTCTCAACCTTGAAATTTTAGATCACTTGGTCTCATCAAAGAGAAAAGTAAAACTACTAGAGCAGGGGGGGGGGTCATTCAGTCAATTTAAACGCTATGACAATTATTACTGTGGTGGTATCATACAAACCTTTTGCTATAACACTTAATACACAGGTGTACTAATTGTAATTTTGGGCGGTATCTACAATCACTTGATACTAAACAGTAAAAATCGAGTAAAAAGTGTATTAAATGCAGCCTATTTCTTGAGATATTAGCAAAATTCTTGTTCCTTCAGGTTTCTTTCACCTTATAAGCCTAGAGGATTACTTATTGATGATTTTGTTAATAAAAAAAAGTTCTCAGTGTCTTTATTTCAACACATCTTTTTTAACAAAATGTAAAGGTGAAGGTGTAGAACGTACCATTTGAATAGTAGTATGTACCATTCCCAAACTCTAAAGTAATCTAACAATTTAACTTGATATTTACTAAAACTATTATATTCCTTGATATTAGAAATTACGTGAATCAGTGTTAGAGCACTTAGATTTCTTCAGATATTCTCAGTTTTATTTATATGCTGAAAGACTATTCCCTTTTTTTACTCATTTTTTACGCAGCCCCCCCCCCCCCACTTTTACGCAGAATCTTGCTTTATTGACATTTTAGCACTAAAAATTTTGAAATGGATTTGATGCACCCGAACCTGATGCAGCATTAACTCAAAGTTTCTAAAAGCTGTTTGTCAGTCAATATTATTTCAATTATTAAATAAATTTTTTATGACTTATCTTTATTATGCTTCTTTGTGTGTTCGAAAAGTTTTTAATATATCGCTATATAATATTTGTTATTGACTAATTAATTTTTTTACATATTAACAAGGAACCTTGGAGAATTATGTATGACCGAAATCAGTTAATACAGTGAGTACTAACTGCAAAAGGGTGGTGGTGTTTACCTGAAATCTCCAAAAGTTAGAAAGTATACATAGTGTCGTGTATTTAGTGAATGACCCCCCCCCCCTGGCTAGAAAGGTACTAGAATAAATATAGTTATATAAGGCTACCTCAGCAACTACCTCAGCATTTGCTCAGTGCAACAACAAATTTCAATGGTTATCATGTAAGCTAAGCTATAAGCTATCCTCATTATATTGGCTAGTAAAAGCCTCCATCTAAGACCTTACAAATTATCCTCTTGAAGAGACTAACTAGACAAAATAGGCTATGCAGTGGTTTTTGGTCAAAGAGTTTTCTGAAAAGGGGCTAAGAATTTTCTATCAAATAATTTTTGGATGCAAAAATTAAGTACTAAACATATTCTTTTTTAAAAAAACAAAACTGATATCAAAATTCTTAATAACGTTATTAACATTAATGAATTTGTTAATACTATTCAGGCCATGGTTTTTCTAAGGTCTTCCAAACTACTTACCCAAATTCTATCAAACTTGGTACCTTGTTAGAACAACTCTCTATGGACATTTTGGTACCACTTTGAGTTACTGACATCATCAATATGTGACGACATCATCATTTTCCGAAACACACGCTCAAAATGTGGGAAAAGTGAGGGTAAAAAACACCAATTTATGATGGACAATATCTCCAGAAGGGAAAAACATTTTTAAATGTGGTTTTTTTGCATTTGCTTAGTAATTCCAAGTATACTTTGCAGGTACGCAAAAAAGTCCTGGACATTTGACCTGGAATTCCAATTTTTTCTGGACTCAGACCAAACAATGGGCTTATCATGGGTTTAAAAGGGCGTGGCCAACCAAATTTTTTCCCACCAAAGTGTCCCAGGTCATTTTTAAGAAAAATCACCAAGTTTCTTTGCATAACATTTTTTAGTTCAAGAGTAATTAGAGATGATACGGCAAAGTGGCGGAATCTGCACCTCCCCCCCCCCCATCTTGCAACTTGAACAGGGTTAATATGAATAGAAAGTATTCAGATTTGTTAATGAATTGTAAGCAAAACTTTGCAGGTGATAAAAAATTAAGTTTCTTCATAGCATTTTCACAACATTAAAGCACCAAATTTCAAAAAGAACCATTCTAAATTAAATAGCTTTTTAGAACACCTTGTAATTAATAGAAAAAGCTTCTGCACTGCAACTTCAATAACACCATTCTAAAGAGACCATTTTCCAATACTTAATTTTCTTTTACTGATATTCATTTTCTGTGATTTAGAACATAAGGAAAACAAGGCCATCACAACTATGGAAGCTGTTTTCTAAGTTTTAAAAATTAATGCATTGCTGATGGCATCCAAAACGAAAAATGAAGATTTCCCTGGACCAATTAAGTCAAACATTAATAATCTCGTTTACATTTTCCTTTAGTTATGCTTAAACCCATTGTTTACTGAGTGGGTAGGACCCAAGACAAATCTTTTTAATTTTTTTAATATATTCTTACTCACCATGGAACTCTAGACCTGCAGCTAAATTCCTTTTTTTAGGATAGTTTCCAACCACCAAGAAAAGTATTTTTAGAGGGGCCCTCATTCTCAGAAAATGGGATCTAAGGTCAACTGGACCCTCCCAGTAAATAAGGTTGATAGATTTTCATTTTATCTTTAACCGTTTTGTAAATACTATGCAAAAATCAAATCAAGAGTCATTTTAAACAACTAGGGAGGCAGCATTCATCAGTTATTTGAACAAAATTAGAGCTAACTTTTTTTGTCATGAAGACAACATCACATACTTCTGCTGGTCAAATTTTCAAGACTTATGAAATGAGAAACAAAAGAGGTCCTAAACCTTCCTCAAAAAGCCCAGCAAACATAGATTTAACCTTTGTCTTCTATTTTTGACAGCAATTAGCAACATAGAAATAGTCCTATTAAGTACAGTCTTAACCAATGGCAAGAGAGACAACCAAAAACCAAAATCTGAAAACTCCTGAAAGTGTAATAAAAAAATAAAAATCTGTAAAGCAATTGTATCCTGCCTATCATTAAACATCTAACAGCATTTAAGAATGGAGCCTCATCAAATGATTAAAACTCGTGAAAATTGCACCGAAGCTCTACATAGCCTGACTGTTTCCAGAAGGCATATACGTTTATGATGATGGCCGCAATTGGCAATATTATTAATCTACACATCACTGCGCAATTACCCTCAAAATACTGAATATAACGGAATCCGTTATTTCCTAAGTATACGAGAAAATACGGAAAAAATACAGTGTTTGAAAATACACTACATGGATTTCCCCGTATACGGAATACGATAATCCCGTAAACGGCCGATTTTTTCTATTT
>JANSTP010064454.1:1713-18669 GCA_025330745.1 Cladonema radiatum
ATTTATTTATTTATTTATTTATTCATTCTGCTTTTATCTGTTTCTGATTGTTAGAAGATTTAGATACAGTAGACTCTCGATAACTCGAACCTCCACGGGACCTAAAAATTAGTTCGACTTAAGGAAAGTTCGACTTAACGAAAGTTATCAGAAGGAAATTTAGTTCAATTGTCTCTGAAGGGACCAAATAAAAGGTTCGAGTTATCCAGGGTTCGAGTTTCCGAGATTTAACCGTAGTTTATATTATTTACATTGATCCTTCATTGTTCATTGTTTTCATTCATATCTTGTAGAAAGATCACTTGATTTTGATACCGCATTGCCTTTCAGACATTGCTTTTTGCCTCGTCTCTTTTCTATATATTTTTTTTGTCTCATAAATTTCCCCTGGCACTCTTCCTTTCTGTATGGTCTTTCTTTTGCTGTATTTATTTATTTATTTTTCCCTTCTCTATTTGCGTTATCTTTTCATTGTAACTTCTTGTTGAAAAAGATTAAAAGAAAAAAAATATGTTAAACACAGAATTTTATTTCTCCTTGAACTTTTTATTTGTTGTTTTCTCGTTGTGAAAACCATAGTAGATTGTTTGTCAATCTTATTACAATATGTGCGACTTATCTATATCCACTTTTTCCTTTTTCTTTTTCTTTTTCAACTGTTATGTTTCTTCGAAGGTGGCTTTCACTTTTTGTCTAATATGTTTCTGAAAAGAAAAGCAAAAATCCATGTAGCTGATTATAATTTGTGTCTTTCAAAAGAACATTTATTTACTTTTTTACTTTCAATAAGTAAATTTTTTGTTTCTCCAAGTTTTTTATTCTCTTTGCATTTTTAATATCAGTTTTTCGACAATTTTTGAGGGGACAAATTTTACTATTATGGTCTCCCACTAATAGTTTTGAAATTTTTATTGAGACGACGAGCGTCGGAACGTATTCGATATTAATTTGTTCACGTTATTTTTTTATGCAAACTGGTGCACTAGTAAATATTATCTAGTTTTAGTTAAAAAACGTTTTACAGGAGTTGTTTAGAAGTTCAGTTCAAGTGAGTAAATTTGACAGTAACAATAGAGGATATGGGTATATTTACCTAATGTTTATAGTCTTTTCTATTTCCATTGTGCAGACTGCTTAGTAACTACCACTTAGAAAATGACCAACTGTTTATTTCCTCCATTCATCAACGTTTTAACATTAAAAATTAAGAAACGTTCTAAAGAAGCTTGTGAAATCAAATTTACAAAGAAACTTCTGAAACTGTCATTGGTGATTGGTCTTTTACAAAAAACGAGTGAAAATAAGTATTCTTCTTGGTTCAATGTATTTTGGTGACATTAACTTGACGTTTCTGAATCGATAAAAAACAATTTATGACCATTACTTAAATGGCTAGGGGTGTTTGTTCCAGACTACACATAAAGATTAATTTAAAAAGTTTAGTTTCGTTTGTCTCGTGAAATTATTTTAAACGACTGATGGAGTAGTGAGATAGAATTTTTTTATTGAATATTAACATCGATTTTGAGATCTGAGTGCGTGAATGTTACTTTAACCCTAGTTATCTGCAAGTAGTACATGATCACGTTTTGTAGCTGTCATTTTTCTCATTTTTACACTTAATTTATCTAGCCGCAATCTTATAGATGAATAGATATTTGTACGTTAGTAAAACTCTTTTAAATGGCTTTTTTATTGTAGATTTTTATTTCTATTTTGTTTTTATTATTTCCTGTGTTTGCGTGTGTTTAATGGTGAGTGTGTATTCAATATGTATATATGTCATTTTGTCCACTGCTAACCAACACTACTGTCCGATAAACGGATTTTTGTTATTTTTACCATTATTCTCCTTGTGCAGCCGTCTACGACCATTCATTCTTTGCACCCTTTATAACTGTAGCTCATCATAGCAGTTCTCATGAACATAGTATATTTCCCCAAAACGTTTTAGCGGGGAATATTGACAATGTTTCAAACATGACTTTCTGTATGATCATATGAATGCTATTCAAGGCTACTTAAAGTAGAAGATCAGTTTCTCAACGCTCCTTCTTCGCTAGAGTTTCATAAGAAAAATAATTGTATGAAAAATGTATGTGAGAAATGACAGTTTATCGACTGATTTTACAGGACCCAGAAGATGAGAAAGAAGACACACTTCCAAGTAAGTCCATTGTATACTTTCAAATAATGTTGATTAGCTTGCTTTACACTGGGATAAAACAGAGGACAGTAATTATTTGCTATTGATATCCCGTTATTTGCTTCTGTTTCTGGCCACTCAAACTTTTGAAAGCCTTGAAATGAGTTATTTGAGGTAAGGCTCAACTCTTTGACTGATACATGCCATCATGTTATTTGATATGATATTTTTTTACCTGTACTATTCTATGATATTTAGGTATTGAAGGACCTCACACCCTCGATGAACTTTCAGCTGGGACTCGTTATAAATTGAGGGTAACATTCCTTTTTATTTACTATCAACCAGTATTACGTAGACAATTATCTCTTCATTCCCTTGTTCATCTTTTCCTTAGTACTTGGGTTCATCGCAGATCCTGACCCAACATCCTGTTACCAAGGAAACAAGACTACAACAAGCACAAGATGCATATAATCGTATTAAAGTATGTTTTCAGTACATGATTTTCTTTTTCTTCATCATCATCCAAAGTACTCCAATGCACCACAAAACACAAACAATCTGAAAAAATAATGTTTTGCAGCGTTGATGAAAGTTAACGATTATTTTCCTCCAAGTTTTGCAGTCGTTATGTTAACGAAAGAGTGTTTACAAACGTGTTTCCAGCCTTTTCTTCTTCGTTATGTTTTTCATCAATTCTTTATTCGTGCCCACCTATATTTTAATTTCAAAGCTAAATTTCTCACAAGCACTTTCTCCCAGGTAAAAATGAACATCGTACTATAGTTCAGTGATAATGAATCGGTTACGATATTTCAGTGCTAAATGAACCTCATACGATATTTCAGTGATAATGAATCGGTTACGATATTTCAGGGTCAAGAAGATGACGAAGATGAAGTGAGTACGAACGTTGACATGGTCATATCCTTGGAAAGAATTAAAATATTGAACATGGACACAAAGGTACCTCACACCCTTTAATAATCTCGCACCATCTCAACTGTGTGGCAGTTATGGAAAAAATTTTCTTTTTGCGTTCTGCTTGTTTCTTTCTTATGATAGCCCACCCTTCCTTTCCCCATATAAAGGCTAACCGCTCCAGAAAACTTTTGAAAATTTCCATTTCCCTCCTGTGTTTGTGGATCCCAGATTTCCTAAATTGGTGAAGCAAAACATCTGAATTTATTCTTCTATGTATGTATTGCGACCTGTCTTGTTTCACCTCTTCAAACTAACTCATTTAGTTCGAAGACGTGATGATGGACCACGCTCTACGCACGGTATGTTTTGTATGCGACATGGGGAAGATTCTTGTCTTGATGGCCCGTCGGTTAACAAGCGATCATAGCACGGATTTTTCGGTTGAGCAAGGCAAGCCTATATCACTTGGCACGATTGTTGGTGACAAGGAAAAGAAGACATCAAAAAATATATGTCATGTTTTCGAATGCGACTTTGAGGTGAGATTTCAATTTTATATCCTCCTCTACCTACTACTATGATATACCATTGGCTAACCTATCTTGCCGGTAACCCAGTCTTGCCAGGGGTGTTTTCTAATGAAAAAGTGCGAAGAAAATTATATTGGCATGGAAGTTATCATAGGATGTTAAGTTGCCCTGCCCATGATTCCCTTTCCGCGGATTTCAACCGGCGACTTCTTCAATACTCAGAGATTTATGTTTTCCGTCTTTTTTGAGAATTGTCCATAATTTTCTGGTTAGCTGAAAGTGAAGTAGTTTACTTCTCCAATGTAAAAACAAAACCAAATTTGAACATTTCACACACCTAAACTTTGACCGACCATACCTCAAAAATGGCAGGTCTAAAAGTTGCTCAAAAAATAATCCTAAGTAAAATATGATAAAGTACCATGCTATATGAACGTTAGAAAATGCCCAGAAAGAGCAAATCTACTAGTGGACTCCCATTAGGAAAACAGAATTCCATTATTCAGAGGTATAAGTTCCTTCCAAACTTCTATTGTATGGCTTTGCAGAGTTCCGTTATTACTGATAAGAATTTACTTTGTAGAGACTCGGAACTTTTTATTAGTTTACATCGTGAATGAACTGTGCATTTTCGCCATTTTCAAAATTATCTTATTTTATCAAGTAAAAGGTTTTTTTGAATGGAATTTTGTGAGTTCGCTCAAAATCCAATTTTTTTTGTGAATAGCGGTTAATGTATCCTGGAAATTGTCAGTTAATATTCATCGTATTATTATTAGGCATCAAAGATAGCGAAAGCAATAGGACAAGCATTTAATATAGCGTACCGTCAATTCTTGCAATCCAATGGAATTTCACATGAACACGTGGAAGAAGCGGAATATTGTCACGTGCTCGAGGCGCAAAAACTTGTGGGCGTTGATTTGGATCGACTAACTGATCAAAGTGCTTCAAGAGATGTAAGTGGTGTCCCGAATTCTTCCCTCATTTTGAAAGTTCTTGGTGCTATATAGTACGCATAAAGTAGCAAAACAATCTCGTGAAAACTAGACAAATAAGAGAAGAAAGTACTGAACTTCTCTTTGTATCAGTGAATGAGTGTTGAAATTTGTATTCACAGCAATATTTATTTTCTCAAGGTTGTGCTTGTGAAGAAACGTGGCGAGTGGCTTGGTGTCATGTTACTAGAGAGTGGGTGGGGTTCAATGCTTCCTACCGTGTTTATCGCGCACATCGCCAACTATTCACCTGCAGCCCTGTGTCAGTCGTTGAGCGTTGGCGATCACGTGTTGTCTTGTAATGGCGCAAGTCTTGTCGGCTTACCACTCTCCGAATGTACCACGATATTAAAGGTACGCATTCCTGAGGTTGTTCGGGATTATTTAGTATCTATGTTTGGAAGGTTTATTGAGCGTTGAGTATGCATGTGTGAACAGAATAAGGATAAAATATTTTCTTATTTGAAACAACTGTTCAGCTATCTTGCTAAGGGAAATAAGTTTTTTTGTTCCCTGCAAATGGTGATTGCTCCTTCCAGATCGCAATTCTGGGTTTCAACAAATAAGGAAAATCGTTATTTATTTCCTGCAGTTTTTACTTAGATTTAAGTAAATCACGTACTGGCTTTTAGAATCTGTTTTATAAAGTTTCTCAGAAAGCATCGTGAAAGCCATATATTAATATTGTCTAAAATTTTATCCAAGACGACAAGAAATACATGTTATTTCCATTGTATTTTACAGAACACGCGTACTAGTAGCCGTGTGGTCTTGAAAGTGGTTTCATGTCCGCCGGTCGTCGATGTGGTCGTGTCTCGACCTGATGTCAAATACCAACTCGGATTCAGTGTACAAAATGGCACAGTAAGACCATCAGTTTTTCCGACTAATTTTTCTCAGAATCATTGCAGATATTAAAAGAAGAAATTGCCTTGTTTGTTGAATGTTTGTTAATTTGTTAATTGTTCTCGCCAAATTTTCTGTTGTTTGTGTTCTTTTCACTTTAAGTATTATATGAGCTGGGCCATGCGGTTGAAAAATTGTTTCATGTGAACCAAACCAGGTTAATCTGTATACAGCCCACAAACAGTCATGATACCACATGATAGCTCTTTGTTTTCCTTGCACATTGTTATTGATGGAGTACATTATGGCTTATTCTGCATCTATTATTTTAAGATTTTACGATTTTGATTTTCGGTGCATGTAGTCTGTGCAAAATAATAAATTCATAAGTCTACTTGACTTGTTGATAAGTAAGTACGTGCACTTACTTCTTCACGCAGATATGCAGCTTATTGCGCGGTGGTATCGCGGAGAGAGGTGGCATTCGCGTTGGCCATCGCATAATCGAAATTAATGGCGACAGCGTTGTAGCGAAATCACATCAGTATATTGTGGATATCCTTGCAAATACTATTGGTTCTGTAAGTTTATATTACTTTTTATATTATATTATTACATTTTCCGTAATTACATAGAGAGGTTTGTTATTAATTTCCAATTTATTGTATTCAAGGCTTGAATTAATTCCCTAGTTAAAACTCCTTCTCCGGCAACTTCCCTTTTCCCAATCCTCCGTTTCCCACTGCCGGTGATATCCTACTCCGTGAATTTCTCGGTCATGTTTTTCTAAAATTTGGTCTTTCCGGTCAGCTTGACAAACAGAATTTTTTCCGTAACTTCCTTCTTAGTTTGATATTTTTGCATGAAATTTTGACTCAATGAACATCATCACGTGACTAGATGAGCCAAGAAATTATTTTTAAGAACCACATATTCATATTGCTATATATTTGTGCCAAATTTCATTTCATTGAGTATTAGAGGCTTTAACCCCCATCCAAGTTACGAACATCAAAAAGCCCATTCGGATTAAGGTTAAGAGTGATTGCATTTGCTATTAAAAAGTAAAGAATATTTAAATGCATAAATATCCCATATTTTTATTTAGATAAGTTTGAAGACGATGCCAGTAGCAATGTATAGGTTAATGGTGGGAGAAGATCAACCTCAGCACATTTGATGAACCATTCGTTCTAAAGTGGTTATCGTTGTTCCGCAGTGGTGATTGCCTGAATTAAGGTTGTAGTCAGGAAATTGTGTTTCCATGAATTTCATGCCGCCACGCAGCTTTTATTCCTTTATATTGACCGGAATATCGGTCACAAGAATTTACCCGTTCGGATAATGAAGAAAACATTGGGGTCACTTTAGACGATGCATTTAATGAAGACAGTATTGCAATTATTTGAATTTTCGATAAAAGAATAAAGTATTAGGGAATAAACTATAAAACAAATAATTAAATTTTCTTTGCTGTAGTACCACAAAAGTGTTGGTTTAGTAAATTTTTCATTTTAGTATATGTAATCACGTGACAGATGTTTGCACGCCAGCTTTCATAAAGGGCTTTCGACATAATTCTTTCTCTATGTTTCTCAAAATCTCCTGTTTTCCAATTGATAAATAGCCTTCTCTTAAATACCATTGAAGCTTGTTGCTATCTTTGTGATAGTTGCTGCGAACATTTTTCTAAACCTTGTCCTTTATTGTTTGCTTCCACCTATGCTCTCATACAAAGCATAAAATTGAATTGCAGATACCTCTTACATAACTGTTCATTGTCTGTCTGTTTTTATTTTTTCATATTAAGTTGTTAGTGTATATCGTAGCAAAAAATAAGTTTTTCTACCTCAGTTATTTTGTATTCGCATAAACATCTGTTCGTTTTATTATTATAACATTTTTTTATGTCTTTTATACACTCAGATATGTGTTCTTACCATTCCTTTTTTTTATTCATAACACTCGTGACTCAGTGGCCCGGTCACATCCTGCTCGGCTGCTGGCACGGTCAGTAAATAACTCAAAATTTAGCTGGTCGGTCTGAATTTCCAATATTTACGTAGCCCGGTAAGATTTGATAGAAAATTTACCCGCGTCTAGAGTTATTTTCGACCAAATGTCGGCCAAGCTGTTCAAAAATGTAAGAACGGTGACAGTGGCTTTAAGATATCGCAGCCTGTTTAGTTTTCGGTGCACTGAGGCAGGGGTGTGTAATTAGTAATAATCAAGTTAGTTACTAACAAGTTTGCTGCTTGGACTTTGCGATATACTTATTCGAAACATTCCAAATTTTGAGAGTATTGCGCTTATGAGAAAGTAAATTACAATAGGTTTAAATTACTATCTCTATTATGATTTTGAACCCGCTTTTTATTAAAAATGAGATGATTTTTCTTTTAGATACTTCACATGAAAAACTAATAGATTCATTTTCATTGGTGGAAAAAAATTTTTCTCATTCTTGAGAAACAAGCCGAGTTTTTCCCGCGTTTTTAATGTTGTTCTAAACCTTCTTTGTCTGTAGTTTTTTTGGTAACTCACGCATGTACCAATGTCGACATAGAGCATGTTTCTTTTATATGTGACGATGTACACTTGTTGAAATTATTAATTGTTTATTTATTTTCGACAAATACATTCATTGTTAAGTTTACACGTACGCGTTTTTCTAGAAAGGTAAAACCTCTTTTTCCCTGGTACGTATGTCCCAAAAGGGCAAAAGGCATGGCATACACAGTTTCGACATAATGATAAGAATTATGTGAAGATAAATAGAAAAGTGTGGCAGTAGTGAAAACTTGAAAACTGCGCGGTAGTCTAGCAGACGATAAACTCGTTGGCGTTTCCTATCATAGGCTCACAACCATTTGATTTCTAAAAGCGCCAATTTCAAACAAGCCACAAATTTAGGCATTTGCTCTTTAATTTCTCTTCATACCAACTTCGAGAAAGAAAATTTGACTTGATATTTTTTTAAGGGTACATTCCCGCAGAACTTTTTATTTCCTCATTCGATATATATTTGAATGTTCAACTTACTCTGAAAGTTTCATTCAAAATTTCCTTTTCCTTCTCGAGATATAACCATTTTTCTTTTTTTAAAAACGAAGATAAAATACAGAAATTTCATTCATTCAAGAACGTAAACAAACAAAAAGTCAGCCATTTTTAACAACTTTGAAAGCGCATAACTTCAGAAGGAGAAGGACTTTTCAAGCGAAAACTTTTGATTTATGAAATAAATATTTCTGCGGGAATGTACCTTTAAGCTATAGAATCAGGGAAGTTACAGGACTTAACCCTATTGTTCATGGGCTTTTTGAAGATCGTCAGATTCATGAGAGGGGGGGTAAAAACTACCACCCCCCCCCCCTGGTTAAAATCTCTTATACTCAACCAATTGCCATGAAACTTTGCACGAATATTAAGTACGATTGGTAGTTTCTAAAAATAAAAAGGTTACGCCCTTTGGTCATGTGATGACGTCATCGAAAATACCCAAAAATTGCCGTAATTACTAATTTATTGGGGCAATTATTGACAGCACCACTGAGAGACTTCTAAAACACTTCAGATAGTAATTTTTGGTGTCAAGAACTAAAATTAAATGTATTTTTCAAAAAATTACCTTTCAGCTAAAAGTTTTGAAAAATTGGGCCAAAATGGGGGATTTTCCCAGGGGGCAATTTTTTAGACATTTTCTAATACAAATATGTGTGTAATTAGTCGAATTCTTCATCAATCTCCATAAAACTGCACAAGATTGTGTATTTTGATAAAATGAACAGATGTACCGTAATGCTTCGAATAGACGCCCTGGGCGTTTATTAAATTTTTTGAGGGAGCGTTTATTGAATTTTTTTTAAATTTTACAATGTCTCTATTTGTTAACAACGTAATACCCAGATAAAAAAAGGACAAAAATAAGGGTAGTTTTCAAATAAGCGCTCCTCTTGGTAATTACTTGTCGAATAAACGCCCCTTTTAGGGGGCGATTGTTCGAGAGGGCGTCTATTAGAGGGGGCGTTTATTGAAAAAATGATGTTTTAGAGGGGGCTTTTATTCGAAGCATTAAGGTAAATCAATTTGGGTGTTTATTGCCCCCCGAAAAGTGATGGCGTCATCCAAAACCCTGAAACACCGATTTTACGGTCCCGATGGTGTCAAAGCCGTAATGACGTCATAACGACGTTAATATGACGCCATTTGCTTGTGGATGGTCACTTCATACAATATTCTAACAAAATAAGTGACAAAAGCAAATATCAAAGTAAACTTGTCAGATATATGAGAAAATGTTTGCGATAATTCAAAAAAACACTCTACCATGATAAAATGATGACGTCATCACAGGGGGCTGGTAAAAATTTTTAAATGTCAATATGTTCTTAATTAAATTTTTGCCTGAAGTCAAAATTTCATGCAAAAATATCAATTACATCGGAAGTTATCAAAAAAAAACCACTTAAGGAGGGGGGGTAGTTTTTATCCCCCTCCCCCAATGAAGAATAGGGTTAAAACCATTTAATGTTTGGTTTTATTAAGGATGCACGATGTATTACAATAATTGGTATAAATAATGACATGGCATGAAAAATACTGAACTTCTGTTAGTCTCTCCAAGGCTTCTAAATTGTGAAAATCTAAGAAAATATCAGGAAATTCTTAGATTAGATCTAGTCTATTTTTGAAACCTCCGATTTCCGAAATGCAGGAAATTGGACAGGATTTTTATCGTCGGAAAATCTTTATTTTCTCAAAGAGACACCAACTTTAAAGATTTTAGTTAATTCGAAAGACCCACCCACAGTTTTAGCTACTTGTCGTGGGTAAATTCTGGTCCTGTTTTTCTGAACATCTGGCTACTGTAGTTAGAATTGCGTGAGCATGAGACATAGTCTTGAGTGTTAAAAAAGTCTTAGACAGTTGAAAGAATGTTTTTCTCACATACAAAAGGTATGTTACATATTATATTTTCGAGGCTTTACCAAGCCCTTGCTAAACATTTTTGTGTAATTTAACTTCAAGAGCATAACCAGATTTTTTTAAACGTTGCTTTTTCATGGCATATCTTACAGACGATACATTTAGATAGTCCTACTTCGATTTCGTATTTTTCGGCACATGTGTTCTTTTTTACGACTTTAGTCTAAAAGCGACTATTCTAAAAGTAACTTGCCTAAAAGCGAGGGAAGAGAAATTGAGTATTATTGTATTAGAACTGATCGGCTTTCAAAATATACAGTGGACTCTCTATCACTCGAACCTCTATAAATCGAATTTCTCCTTAATCGAACAATTTTGCAGGGACGGTGGAGACAACTTAACAACTCTCTATTACTCGAACTTAACTCGAACGATATCTGATTCCCTGTGGGTGTTCGAGTTATAGCGAGTTCACAGTAGTACCAAGCCACTGAAACATAACGCGCATGTCAAATCCAGACCACGTTAAAAATTTGCAGTCTTCAAAGGATCTTTGACGAAAGCTTCTCATGGAAACTGGGCATGAACTTCATACTTCTATTTTCTGTTATTAGAAAATATTTGAACGGATTCATTTCTACAAAATAAAAAGGCTATACAGCGTAATAGAATACAGCAAAGTTTGACATTGGAGATTTCTGGCAAAAATATTGTTGTCTCCGTGATTCAATCGACCTGCTAACTTTCCAGACTATAAATAGTCGGATTTAGACGGCGAAAGTCGAACTGGAAAATGTTGCGAAAATCGCAACTTTGAAAATCCGGACAGTTTTTAAATGTTTTTGTCAATAAAAATACGGACATATAAAAAAGAAAAACAGACTTCTATATTTCCAAATGGCGAAGTGAAGAATTCTTTTAGCATGATCTCATTTATATTGCCAAGGTCTGATAACATTGACGAAAAGGTAAGAGTGTATCAATCAAGCTGGATGATTACTGTATAGAGTTGCTCCAGAAATTATTTCTATCCACTTGCCATGCAAGATTTGAAAGGCTAACAAATAAATACATAGCAGGAAAAGTCCTCGATGTTTTGTCGAATCTAAAACGATGAATTATCAACTAGTAGTCTATCCATTTTCTGTTGGTTTTTAAAATTATCGATCATTCCTTTCAATCTCTTCCAATAAAACACAATCACTTGGAAACAATAGAAACGTTCTAAGAACGGGCGTGTGTATTTGTCTAGACCTTCAGTTAGTAGGTATGCGACCGCCGTAAGAAATACCAAACAAAAAATAATTGCCACCAAAAGAATATTAGCTTTTGTGTAATCGTCCATCGTGTAGTAAGCTTTTCGCAAATTCTTTCGACATCAAATTTTTTGTAAGCAGAGGTTATTGACGTTCACAAAATACTGCCGCAGACCATCACAAAACTTCTATGTAAACGCAATAGAAAAAGAAAAATGTCGTTTTGTAGAATATGTTATTTGTCACCATGTGTTGTCAAAAGCGAAAAAAGAATGGACTAAAAAAGATAAAAGTGTATTTTAACGTTTTAAGTATTTTTTTCTAACTTTTTTGTCATATGAATTTTTGATGACGCCGAACGAAAATAAAAAAGTGATTTCACAGAGAAGAGAAACAGTGTACGTTCCCAAGAAAAAAGGATAATGAATTCGACTAGAAATGTGAATTTTACTTCTCGAAAGCGGGGAAGGTGGTTTTTTTTATTTCTCTTGTCTAGTTGTTATTTTATATCAGAAGCGCTTTTTCCCAAAGGTTTATTACTTTAAAATGAAATTAATAAAAAGTAATATTTTAAAGAATTGAAAAAAGCCATCTTACCGATGACTTTTTCAATAAGCTTTCTCAGCTCTAGATTACGTCACATCACAATCTATATCATAGTAGGTCATAGCACAATTAAGAAAGGGTTTGTGGAAGGTGACGAAATAAACAAAAGGAAAAAATTTCAACAAATCAGCTATATTATTTAAGCCAATAAATAACTTTTATTTACATATGTTAACCTAAACTCGATCAGAAAACTTGAATCCTGTTATTACTAAGATCGGATACAATAATATACCCGTTCGGATTTACTGCTACACTTTCGGGAAACGAGAGCTGTCCATCGCCATTCCCCTCGGAGCCAAGACATTTGACCATCTTCCCGTTGTACGTAAGAATTTGCAGACGATGGTTCCCCATGTCAGATACAATAATGTTGTTTGCTATGTCCATCGACAGACCTCTTGGATGGTTAAACTGACCGTCCAGCTGACCCTGCGACCCAAATAACTGAATGAATCGACCCCGACGATCAAATATTTGTATTCTATGATTTTTTGAATCGGACACTAGTATATGCTCGTTTTCGGGGTTTACGTTAACGTAACATGGTGAATTGAATTGTCCGGCCCGTTCACCTTGAGTCCCGAACTTCATAATGAATTTTCCTTCTGATGTAAATATCTGTATCCGGTGGTTGTCAGTGTCCGCCACAATAATCTCTCGAGAAATTGCGGACACTGTAATGCCCCACGGTGACTTGAAATTCCCGTTTTTTACACCTTCTCTGCCAAACTTTGCAATGAAATTTCCGTTTCTTCCGAACACCTGAACCCGGTTATTTCCGTTATCACAAACAATTAACCGATTATTAGGTGAAACTGTAACATCTGTTGGACAATTAAATTCTCCTTTCCTGTCGCCATGGGAACCGAACATATTTACAAATTCTCCTCTTGGACCAAACGTTTGCACTCGATGATTGTAGCTGTCCGCTACGTAAATAAACCCATCAACATCACTTGCAACTCCGAATGGGGATTTGAATTCCCGCTTCTTCGACCCGTATTGACCGAATTTAAACAAACTTAATCCGACTTCATTGTATTCACGTCTGTTTATAACAATGACTTTGAAAGGGCTGCCTCTGATCGGTTTTTCTTTTATAGTAATATGCAGCATATGTTTACCACTCACTTCAGGAACAAACTTTATGATGTAAGTCCCATTATCTGAGAAGGAAACAAAAGAAGTTACTTAAGTTTGACGCTAAAGCTCTTTCTTTCACTCTACCTCCCTCCCTATACTCAGGGCCGTAATTCATGGGGGCAAGAGGGGCTTTAGCCTCCCCAATAATGTTCTACTCCTAGAAAGATTTTTTTTTTGTTATTTATTGTTTCTTTATTTATTTTTTGGTTATTATGAACAGAAGTAGCTGCCCAAATAAATTTGAATAAACTGTTTAGATTAGTATATGTAAAGTAGAGGAAATATTCGCGATAAAGGCTACAGTTGACAAATTTATTTTATTGTTTGTATCTTTTTGTTTACGGTTTTTGATAAAAGAAAAATGTTAAAGAAATATTTCAAGTTGAATTTTTCATTATTATTGTAATGTTGGCTTTAATTAGTGCACTAATTTATTATCTGCTGCTAGCTTGTATTTATTGCAGTTGTGCCAACTTTAAATAAAATGAATCTAATCTAATCTAAGGCGATTTATAACACTTCCATATCGCCTTGGTTCGCGACAATTTCGGAAAAAGAATGATCAAAAAGTGAATTCGGGCCCCATCAATGTTTGAATGAAATTACGGCCCTGATACCTGCTGCAGTATTTTGTTTCCAAAAGGACAGCTTAAAAAGACAAGATTTGCGATTGGTCCGAAAATTAATTCATAAAAATTCGCTGTTTGCATAGCTTGGCATTGGACTGTTGGCCAAGTAAATGAACCAGTAAGCGCGGGTTCTCACTAAACCAACCCCATATTGACTCGTAGGCTTTGCATGTAGGCTTCGCAAGCCTTTTCTTGAAAAGCTGCGTTCTCAGAACGGCAACCTCTTGCAAAAATCAAAGGCAACCTCTTGCAAATCGCGGCTAGGGAGAATCTTCCCGACCCGCATATACGGAAGATACTTTGTCCTTACCTTAGAAAAAATTTGTACGAGCCACTAGATCTAGCCTAACTTTAACTCAATAGAATCTACGCTCGATAAGCCGAACCTGGATAGGTGAAACTCTCATTAAGTGGAACCAATTTCCCATCCCTTGGATTGACTTTCTTTGAACTTTCCATCGAATAAATAGAACTGGATTTTGGTTCCATGAAGGTCTCACTTCAAGCGCATACTTATCTCTTTCGATTGCAGAGAAATTTAGAAAAGTATGATTCGGTACGGGTGAAGTAGATTCGGGTGCAATCCATTTTCACGACGAAAAAGTTCAACGTAACAGAGAGGCAGAAACTGGGAGTATAAGAAATGAAATGTTTTTGTATCAACACTATTCTTTACTGAAACATCTAGGTACATATACTTTTTATATAAAAATATATATTACAAGAATATATTTTCACCGATAATAGCATCTCCCTACGTTGAACTTTTCGATAGAAAATAGACCCCTCCCCCATTTTTTTAAAAAAGCTCGCTTCTCACATATCTGTAGTTGTTAGCACAAAAAAATGTTTTGTACATTTCATGCCTGTTTTGATTTTCATATGCTGCTTTCTTTCGAGTTCAAAGTAAGGAAACGATTTACAAAGATATTTGCACGAACTGACAAACTATATCATAAACAACAAACTTTTCTAGCACTTGTGATTTTCAATTCGAATTAAGAAACGACCTGACCACACCCCTCCCACTCTTTTTGAGGCTTCCCAAAACGGTTATGGGATATGCGATGTCGCATAATAACTAGGAAGAGTACAGTAAGTCTAAGAAATTTCGATAGAACAGAAAATGGTCATTTTCGAGAGCAAAAAATGATCAAGTTTTTACCCAATTAAGTACCCACCCCAGTTCTCCTTCTGCTTCCTCCCTCCCATCTCGCTCTAGGTGGTTTGGGCTTAGGCTTACCTTTTGCTTGAGCCACAAAAGATTTAGTTCTTTTTACTAAAGGTTTGAGAATCGTTCGCTTACCATTATCGTTGGCGGTGAGATTTCGTCGCGTGTCGTCAGGTAGCACTATCGTCGCCTCTACGCGATCGCTACCCGTGTTTTTCTTGCCGTGCCGATTTTGCGCATGAACAATTATTGATGTCTCGATTCCGACACGTGGATTTTCTAAGCCGTCTCCTTCTGCATAAGACAGCGACGCAAAGGTTTGACTCGATGATATCTTTCCTAATGAATCCATGACCGCTTGAATGGAGTCATTATCTGAAACGTACTGAATAGAATCATCTTCCTCTGGGTCTAACTTGATTGTTAAACTGTTCAGCTGTTGTAGCCTCGATTTGATTTGTAAAATCTCAACCTCGTTCCCAAGTTTTAAAACATTTTCTGCAAACAAACAACAACCAGATATTTTTCCGAGTTCCAGTTCAACTGAATCGGACTGTAGTCTTAATGTCTTTTGTTTAGCTATGTAGACACGATCTAATTCCTTCACAAGGTTAGATTTAGACAACATCAAAGCATCAATGCGAGCTTGCGTTTTTGCGTTGATTTCACTTAGTATCGATTCACGGCATTCTTTCAAAGTGGTCTGCATGGAGCGGATATCTTCAAGGGTACCCTTGAGCACGGGCAAGTGTGTCATGGTCTGAGTAAGTAGTTCTTCGATGATTGGTTTTTGTTGCGGGATTGCTTCTTTCGGATAAACGAACTGGTGTTCGCGATGGTCTAGGATCGTGCACACGCGACACACCGCCTCATCGCACGTGTTACAAAAATATTTAATTACGTTGCGCGTATGGTAGCGACAAAAAGTCAATGTGTATTTATCAAGACCTTGCCCGTCCTCTCCATCATCCATTCCGATAATCCGATGTTCTTGGGTTAACCGATTTCGTTTATGATCGGCAATGCAGCTTCCACATAAGACCAGATCACACTCAATACATCTGGAAATAACATCAAAAAACACTCAATGAAACTGGAAGTAAGTTGCCTCTATTTCACATTATTAGCTGAAAACCTATGAGTTTTGGGAAAATGTAAGAGATATATAACACCAGACGGACTTCCAAGATTTTGAGAAGACTGAGGGTATATTTACCTTGAAGTTGCGTTATCATGTTCTTGACATCGCTCGCACCTCTCGCCTTTACGCTTTTCTTTTTTGATCTCGTCAAGTTTCAGATGAACAAGGTCGAGAAGACTGTTTACGAAAAAATTCGTTTTCAGCTCGTCAATTCCTCCTTCCGGCATTTTTGTATCTTGCCGGCATGTTGGACACGTGATCGATTCACAAGGTTGCTGATTGGTTATCTTGTGTAAGCATTGACAACAGAATGTATGTAAACAAGAAAGGAATTTCGGCTCTGAGTATCTTTCCAAACAAATGGCGCAGATAAGTTCTTCATGAATGTTTTCTAATACTTGAGAAAATGATGACGTGGCAGTTGCCATGGCACCTGAAACACAAAGGTAAAAAACAACCTAACTTAACTGGCTCATCCGAAAGGTTTAATTTATTTTATAGACATTCAATTAAAATGATGTAAACCTGATCAAAGAGAGGAAATTTTTGAGCCTCGAGTCTGTATTTATAAAGGGTCAATTTGAGTGTGGTCGAATTCAGGTTACTTGTTAAGACGCACAATGAAAATATT
>JANSTP010064455.1:0-14072 GCA_025330745.1 Cladonema radiatum
AATTGATTGAATGTCTTTTCCAGAGAAAAAAAGAGTAGTATCGTCTGCAAACATAATCAACCGGAGATATTTAGAGATGTTGAAAAGGTCATTGACATAAACTAAAAAAAGGAGGGGCCCTAAAATAGAGCCTTGGGGAACCCCACATTTTATCTCCAGACTACTTGTTCTACCACCATCAAAAGAAATGAACTGGGATCTATTACTTAAGTAGGACTGAAACCATTGAAGACTTTTTCCTAAAATGCCATAATTTTCCAACTTTTTGATAAGAATATTATGGTTAACGGTGTCGAACGCCTTGGAAAGATCGAGAAATAAGAGAAATTTTAGAGAAATAACAATAATTTTTTTTTAACTGTAAGGTATTTTCTATTGCCATCAACTGTTTTACCCCCTCCTTCAAAAACAAAGTCTATAAGTTTATCCAACACTTTTATTAAGTCATCATGTGGCAATGTTGTGTATAGTGTTAAAAAGTCAAAAGTAGAAATTTCCTTTGCTTTTTTCTTAAAATTAATTATGTTTAATCTCTCAATATGGGTTTAGAGGTTTGTACTACCCAAAACTGGCCATAGTTTTTATAGAATCTTGCTTTTCGATGGAAGTTATGAATTTGATCAAACACTTTTCTGAAAGTAATAGCTATAACATTGCTTAGTGGCTTAGCTGAACAAGAAGAAGAGGCGATAATGAAACGAGCACGAGAAGGTGAATAATGGAGTTTAGATAGCCAATATACCAAAGGTAGTGTGTGAGAGTTTTCAGGAAGAGATAAAGACAATGACTTACAGAGATGGGCATTGTTGTCAATTATTTCCTCAGAAGAAATATTGGTTTCCAATTGATATTGCTGTTATTTGAAGTAGAAATAATGCCAAGTTCAGACATTATGTGGTCAATATAAAACTTCTTGCAAATAATTGATATACTATTAGAAGCTTTATCAATAGGGAGAAGTTATTTTTCAGTTTTTCAAGATAAGCAATGACATCCTTATCATTCAAAGTTGCCTTAACTTTTTGAGGTTTTAAAATAGTTTCAAGTTTTCGATGCATTCATTAACTTTTCTCAAAATTGCTTCTCTGCAGGGAGTTATATTATTTTCATCTAAATTATAGTCTTTTGTAAGTTTGCTGATAATGTTATTGAGAGCTGTCTTTCTGGCTGATATGCATTTCTTAAAACTAATATATTTATTTTCCGGATAATTGGGTCCCTTAGATATTAGCCTGCAAAACTTGTCATTCTCGATGGTTCGAAGATCTCCAGTGATTATATGTCCATGATGAGGATCACAAAACTTTGATTTTGAGGAATCGCATTCTAATAGGTTGTTGGCAATAGGTTCACCATTGACTATGTTAAAATCTATATTAGTTACTGTGTCCTTGTAATTCAATATTTTATTTTGAATGGGACGGTATAATTTCAAAGCAACTTTCGGTTTATCTTTAGCTTTTTTAAAAATATTTCGTAAACAATCAACCACTTCTTTGTATTTAAAGATTTTAGACAAATGAATTCTACCTATACCTTTGTTAACAGAATCGACAACACATACATTTTAAAATTTTTTCTTAGGTTTTATTACATTAGAAACTACGTTAAGAAACTTAGTATCAATTATATATAGAACATAGAAGTAATACCTTTTTTCAAGGTCTTTATCCAAATGTCCTCTCTTGTTCTTCTTACTTTAGTTTCTGCGTTGTCATTTAATTTTTCTAGAACTTGTATAGTAAAGTCAAATCCATTACAGTTATTTTTGTGATTAACCATATGTTCACACCCTTGATAAACAAGATTTTTAGACGAGCAAGTAATAGCTGAATTAGAGTTGTTAATGCATTCATATTTTCTTTTTGATATATTGCTTATGGCAAAATTCGAATTTATTAGATTAGGGCAGGTTTTGCAACAAAATTTTGTACATTTGGTCACTCAATATACAGAAAATGGATGACTACCATTAACATACTTATCGTTCCCAATATGGTTGTCATCTATAACTGGGGGACGCGCTCCTTGGTTAACTGCGCAACGAGCAATGCAGGATGAATGTCTTAATTTTTGCACTAACATTATGAAATTAAAAAGTTTGAAGCAAAGGAACCTATGGTTCCACATCAATATTGAAAAAGGTGGGAGGGACCTCAACACATCAATTTCCAATATTTTATTATATACTATGAAGGAGCTTTGCCTCCATTTCAAAGTGTTAATAAGATCAACTGTAAATTTTAATGAACAAATTTTAAACAACAAATTAATGAAATATTAAATGACCATCTATCGATATTTGTTTTTATTTTTATTTTATATTTTGGTGTTTATTTTGTCTTGTCTCGGAAAATATTTTTTAATTCAAACTTGATATTAGTAATATTACATCAACCTTTGAAGGTGAAGCTCCTTCATAGTATATATATAAAGGCTCCCAACAGCAATGACCATACCATCAATGAATATATATATAAAATTTGTATATATCTAAAAGGGAATAATGGGCCATACCAATTGTTGCCTTTCGATAGGGCAATTTTTAGGGTCATTTTGGGCCTAAATTTCCTGCAACTCCCAATGACATTAAAGTGCTTTATTTTAGTGTCAGAATGGTGAAAACCACATAAAAAAAGCTCTTTTGGTTCACATTTGGTTTGCTATTCAAAGTTTGTCTTTGGAATCATTGATTTTGGACTATCTGTCGAGGAAAAAATGATGGTGTCATCAAATTGTCAATATGTAATAGTGCCAACTTGCCACCAAAATGTTCTAAATAGGTTGGACTTCAACTGTTCAAAGTTTCATCAGTTTGGCATAAGTGGTTCCCAAGAAATCGAGAGGGGGGTGGGGGGCAGAATTCCCCAGTTTTAAGACACAAGAAAGCCCAGTGTGAATGTGGTTGAAGCATTTAATTTCATATTGTTAACAAAACTGCTAAGTTTCATGTGTTTAGCACGAAGAGCAAAAAGTTGCACCAGTTTGCTGCACTAAATTGAAGACAGTAAAAAATCCTGGTGGAAAATGATACCGCTGGTTTGAAATAAATACCTAAATAATTATTTTCATGCAATCGTTCTATTCAAAATATCATAATATCAAAGGCCCTTATTTTGGAATTAAGAATAACCTTGACAATATAAGGAGCATTGCATATATGGAAGTGAATAAACTAGAACTAATCGATTTATTAAAATTATCTTCAAATAAAAAAATAAAAAAATGATGACAATGAGGAGCAGGCAGAAATGCAAAGTTTGTTTGTCGAACACAATGTGTTTATGCAAAGTATTTTGAACTCAAATATGCAATATCCTTGTGTTCGTCAATTAAAGGGATTCCGAGGTGATTATAAAAAATGATGAACACCACACCGTCTCAATCTAATTTTTCTTTCTTAAGATATTCTAACTTAAGGATTTGTTGTTTTGGGAATTTCCCTGAAGGATTTTAGAACTTATGATGTCAGTTAGTGTATGGAAAAAATACCCCAATCTTGAAATCCAAGTATCTCAGGTTATAATATTAGTTTATAATTAAAAACTTTCACATAGATGGTAAAGGTTCTTTACAATTCTTTTGCAACAATTTATTATCCGAGGCCTCTTTCAAAATTCATATTGTCCTCAAATTTGAGCATTTGAAAATATTTACAAAAATTGTTTTCCATTTCCAATGTTCTTTGAAAGGTTTGAAGCTCAAAAAAAGAGTTAATTTGTTGAAAAAATTTTTTGAAAGAATCCATTCAACAAACTATCAAAAACTTCCTTGCTTATAGTCTGTGTAGTTGCCTTATAGCAAGAAATTGGTGACCTTAGAGTAGTTAAACGAAACTTACTGACTTATTTGAGTCCAAAAAACATAGGTAAAGATGCGAAAGTTGTTAAATTGCATTAGAATTGGCGTCCAGGTCTGTCAGAATGCAGAATTATTTCAACTGCATTATAGTATTATTGAAAATTTACTAGGATTTACTGCTGGTGCTGTTAGCAAACACATTAAAATTAAAGGATGTACTTTCTTGAATAATGGTAAAGATCTGACAGAGGGCCCTGTATCAATTTGTTTGATGGATTGTACCGCTGTTATCGTAGATACAATGATACGTGATCAGATTACAGGAAATTCTTTTGGAATTGCCATAGAATTTGGGTATGGAAAATTCGTTAATCTAGTACTAGAAAGTTGCTGTATAAGAATTCTCATTCATGCAAACTCGTTAGTTTCAAACTGTATTTTCAAAAAATGTTTTATTGCTGTATTGTGAGAAAGTGAGTCGTGGAGTAGAATTCAATAACAACGGCATGACAGGTTGTGCTACTGAGATAGCAAAAAATCAAGTAAATGTGAGGTTCTTCGGTTCAAAACAAAACAAAGTTTCTAGATTAAATTATAATGCTGCAGAGTGTTTAATGAAATTCCAAGAATGGACAAATGAAATCAAAAACGCAAACAACCAAACTGACATAGACTTCGGGCCTATAGGTAAATTTCTTGGTATTAACTCAAAAGCAGAAAAAAAATACCCTCTGTGAATATTGCAACTTTTCTTCTTTACAAGTTGGTAAGACATTCCAGTTCTGTGGAAGATGCAAATCAGCTCTCTATTGCTCAAAAGGTTGCCAAAATAAGGCTTGGAAATGTCCTAAACAATTTTGTGAAGACAGCAAAACGAAAATTGAAAGATGCAGATATTGCTTCTAATAAAAACCTTCGCGAAGAAAACTCCTCAAAAGATGAGCCATGCCAGTCAACCGGCAATGGCGCACAAGGTTAAGAGAAGGAACAGGAAACCCAAACAAAGTTGCCAGACTGGAAAAGAAAAAAAGAGGAGAAAAAAAATAAGAAAAGTTCATTTTGAGTCAAAACAGATTATCTATCAGTAACATAGCTCAATAGCTTGCTAATCTTTATGTTCAATTTTTTTTGCTCAGCCGCTTACCAACAAAGTTTTGTTTCAAAGACAGCCAACCATTTTATTTTCCACAAACAAATACGCGTCATGCTTTTTGTTATACTGATAGAGCTTTAGTATCAATGCTTCATGAGAAAAGAAGATCATTTGTTGTGTAAAATATGTTGAAACTTTTGGTGCTAACTAGATTATTGTTTTGCTTCAGTTTTTGTCACTGAAAATGTATTTTTTGCTGTACTTACATACTGTCGTTTGATACTAAAGAGATAATTGTTTTGCTCTAGTTTATGTTTTTGAAAATGTATATTTTGCTGTTACGCTTACACAATTGTCTTTCCCAATTTCCCATTTTTTATCAAATATTGTTATTATTTTTTTGGCTTCTTGGCAGAAAACTTAACAGGTTCACTGCCAATGACGAGTTATTTCATCATGCCGTGTCTTCAGCTGAGTGCCAACCATGAGTTCAACTATCGTTCCTAAAATGCCAGGCACACTAAAATATTATTTGAATCTTATTTTAGTGTGGAAGCGAACTGGGACAACATTTTAATAGATACTTGACAGAATGCGCCAATAAAAATGCATGACCAGTTAACGTGTCATCAGCAATAAAAATGAGAATCCTGTTTAAATGACTCATCATAGTCAACAGGAAGAAAAGAAAAATATCAATGCCAATATGCCAATGTTAATGCCAAAAATTATGCCAATTATGTTTAACATTGTACTATTCTGATTAAAACACAGCTCTTTAATTTTGGAAAAAAGTTTGACTAGAGATGAGACTCAACACTTTTTAGACTTCATTCACGCTACAAATTGAAAGCTTTTAAATTTCTGTATTCCACACAGCTTTGATTTTACTATGAACCTTAGATTGAAGTTTCACATCTTATTACTTATTCATATACTAGAGCCCCAATTTGCTAATAACTTGTTCTAACTTTTTGCTAAATAAAAATAAACAAAAATGCAAACAAACAAATCGATAGTCTGTAAGATAGCCAAGTAAACCAAAATAACAATACCGATTTGGCTGCAACTGAAACGACAGAAGCTATTACACATACTGGAGTTAATGCCCAAATATAGATTGTTTGGACCTCTGATGCCTAAGAAAATTTAGCAATACTTCCACTATTCTGATGATACTTTTTAGTTAGTTGTTTACGGAAAACCTGCTAGTTTCTCTTCAAGAAAGCTTCATACATTGGCTGAAAATTGATTAAATTGCCCATGTCTGAGGTAATGAAGACAGGAACACCTGTGTCTAGGAGTTGGTACTCCAGTTGGTTGGAGGTCACATGCATTGGTGGTTAGACACCAGGGAGAAAAAGGCAATCAGAGGTAATTATATTTTGGCGTTTTACTTGTTGTGTAATAACTTTTTTAATGGCAGTATGGGAAATTGAAAATTCAAATGTGCAGAATGATTTATCGAAACTCAAGCAATGATTAATTCTGTGTCCTCTGGCTAAATATTTCATCACTTTTTGTCTCACCTTTCATGCATAATCAAATTTTGATAAGTTCACTTCCCTCTCGAATTCTTTTAAGGTTTATAATGGAAGGAAAATGTAGAAGTAGCTAAATTTCATTACTGTTCTAAACACTATTGAAGCAATATTGAAACTTGATACAATCATCTTTAAGAAAAAATTTCTCTTTTTAAAATAAAATCTATTTAATTGATATTATTTTCGAAAAAAAAAAACCATTATGTGGAAGACTGCACATTGAAATAATTCAAACTAAGACTATGTTCCCACTAGACAATTATTGTTTTAACTTCTATATCAAATAGGGCTTTTGTTCACACTAGACACTGATATTGTGGTATGATTTTATATTTGATAACTACACTACTGTTGTGATATAAAAATTTACAGTCGTGAAAATTGTGGTGTAATGTGTAAACACTATCAACACTCCTTTTTTACTTGTATGTAAAATAAAACTGCTATATTACTTTCATGTTATCATCAGAGATGAAAATACAATCTAAAGTAACGAAGCCATTTTTGGTGAGATAACATGATCATTTTTAGGATAAAGATTCCATTTAAGTAAATTCAAAGAAAAAAATGATATAATACCGCTTAATATTGGAAGTATATAAATAGTAACTTTTAAAAAAGATAAAAAAATTATTTACGTCATCGAGTCTCATGCCCACAAGAAATTGCACTTGCAGAACATTTTAGACATGTATGGGTGTGTGCAAGTGCAATCACACACCTCTCCTGAAAAGGCCTGCACAATAAAAACGCTGAATTTTGATCCAGCTGTGAAAAATTGGATTCACATGGCAAATTTCCAAAAATATGCAATATTTGCCTTTACAATTGTGAAAAACCATTATCAGAGCACATGGCTGCAGATTGAATAAATACCTCACCTGTGAGAAGTCATCAATATTATTTTCTTTCATTAATATTAACCATACTAATATTAACTCTCGCACTTTTTTAAGATTAAGTATATGGGTTTGATATTTTTTTTTATCTTTTATGTTTGACTTCTTTGTTATAATTTAGGTATGTCAAACATTATTAAAGGGTGCCCTTTTTGAAAACGGTGTGACTTGAGTACTGCAAAGTTAAGATTTTGAAACGATATTAAGATCAGGCAATGACTCCCCATTATTTTTATCTTTTTATTCAGGAAAGTAATTACGAAATCATACAAGAATTAAAAAAACAAGTCAATGGTCTGGAAGAAAAGATGATAAATGGTTTCCAATCTCTTAACAAAGAATCTGGAGATTTAAGGTGTCAAATTTCACGTTTGAAAAGCACGTTTGAGGAATTGATCATTGGTCTTGGTGAAGTAAAAAATGAAATTTCAGGCTTATGTCAAAATCTGTCAGTTGCAGGATCAAATGATCCAAAAACATTGACCGCCATAAGTAGCAATAAATGGCAATGCAAATGTCCGGTTTTCAATGAAAGAGGGCGTTGCTATTACAGTCCAATTTTTTATCTTAAAAAATGGGCATTTCAGATGTGGTTACAATATGAGGAGTATGATTACGACGAAAATAAATTAGCTTTGAATATTTCCCACTTCAGATGCATATTCGACCCTCCAAAGAAGTATTTGAAGTGTGATTTTCCATCTAATATTATTGTCACTTTGTATATACATCGTTGTAATAATACAATTAGGAAATTTGAAACTATTGGAAACCAATGGCCAATTGGTATAGAGTATAATAAAAGCGTAGCAAATGGTAAATGTTTCAAGAATGGCTATGATTATGTTATTAATGGTTTTTATCGAATGCAAATTTGTTGCAAAAAATCAGTCATGAGTTATGAAACTTGGATCTTTAAGGGCTCTGTTCTCAAATATGAAAACTATTTAGCTGTTTATTGATTATTTTTATTGGTCGTTGATTTATTTTTTTAAATCCTCAGGTATTTTTGTAACATTAAAATAATCTTCACTAAATTGATAAAACCTACATATTACGACTTGTTAGATCTCCTCATGATAACATAGAGAGTTTTCTGGGCATTTGCTTTAACATGACTTTTATTTTCAAAGTTGGTTTATTTATAAGTGTTTAACATTTGATTTTGATGAATAAGATCTCATAATACAATATAGAAAGTAAGAATGAAATTAATTTCAGGGCCCTATATCGAAAATTATGTTACCAGTGTTTGAAATAGGGAATTTTTGTTCAGCATTGAATATTGAATCAGCATTTTTATTTTCAGCTATTTCTAACTGAAGCATATTTTCTGTTGATCTATAGTAGCTTTATTGAAGGTAAAACATTGCATAACATAAATGAAAACATATTTAGATCCTCTTCTGAGAAGATAAGATTCATTTCACACGTTTAGTTTAGACCTTATGTCCATTTTTTTGAAAAACGATGTTTTTGATTTTTCTGCCACCAAGGCATTATGCCCTATTTTTCTTTGCACTTTCAAAAGACCATATTTTTCATTAACATCAATTTGTTTACATTTTAGATGTCGAAGAACTACATTTTTAATTTTAAAAAGCCTTATGTCCACTCTTTAAGACCTTATGTCCATTGATTGTCCATTTTTACCTTTTTTGTGGACATAAGGTTTTTTCAATACATAAATAGTTTTAACAATTTTTGCTTTAAGTTTTCCAGTTCTGTAATTGTGTTACTGGTTGCCAATTGCTGACAATAAAACCAGATTTGGATCTATTATGGATTTACAGCATTTGCTGATGATTTAATGTAAAAGTCTAGTAAGAAATGGTATGTCTAATTTATGGAATCAATGAATGATTTTAAAAGACTTTAAGTCCATTAATCTTAGTGGGTAGCAGGCATGATCAGTTGAATATTTCTAGAACTTAATAATATTAGACCTAGAGCAAAGATTGACCTCATTGATGACGTCATCAAAAATGGCGAAAATTGACCAATTTTCTAATTTTTCAGGGTTTTTTTTTACCTATCCAAAAAGACACTTCCAAAACAATTCAGTTTATGAAAACTGGTGATGTTAGCCAGAATTATGTAACATTTTACCAAAACATCTCTAAAATAAAACATTTTCGAAATTGGGCCAAAATGGGGGATTTTCTGAGGGGGCAGTTTCAGTAGAAATTTTCTGACAAAAAAGACATTCATAATTTGTCGTATACTTCTTTAATCATTACAAAATTACTCACATTAATATATAATTTTGAAATAAACATATTTAAATTAGTTTCGTACTCTACCACACCTCAAAAAAGTGATGCGTTATCAAAAACCTCGAAAAACATAATTTGCGCTTCTGACGGCTTTTTGATGACTATGACGACATAATAACGTCAATATGACGTTATTGATGTGTCGGCCGACCTGAGATAAGATGTTTTAATAAATTAAATGACAAAAGCTAAGTAAGAATGAAAAAATACAAAATATGTATATTAAAAATATAAAAATAAAAAAAAGAATAGTGAAGACGTGACATGAAATTCTTACAATGTCCTTATGATAGACAAATTTTGGAAATAACTGAAGGAAAGGGGCTGAGACCATTTTTCATCAGTAAAATTTTATAGGTAACAGTTGTTCTTCTCTTTATTATTTTTAGTGAGTTATAGTTGTAACACTAATTAGTTCTTCATATGTTAATGACGGGATAATATAGAATTCGGGCTACCTAGATATTGCCACTCACCATGGTTGGGCAGCAAAGAAAGTTTTTGATTTTGGATGCTCTAAAATCATTACTTCTGATCATTTTGACTTTCTAAATGTTACAACAAAGGCCACAAAAACAAGGAATTAAACCTTTTAGGCAGTGGTAAAACTTAATGGTCGTCCAGCGGTATGGGACAACCAAAATATTTTGCAGACGACTGAATTTTCAAAGAAACGATAATCTCTAGTCTGACTGGACGACCAACTTTTTTGATTGAAAAAAGAGGAAGTAAAAATTCTTTTCATATTTTATCAACTATAAGATAAATATTTTGTTAATAAACTGTATCTTATTAAATTATTTGCTGTTTTAAGAAATTTTAGTTTACTAGAAAAAATGTCTTTTTTTAATCAACGTCTTTTTCATTCAAATAAATATGTTTATATTATTTTGCTTATTTTTCATATCTGAAACATTTCTGAAACATTAGTGTGACTTTTGTTAGTATGATAAAAAAACTTGTTGTATGGTTCCAACAAAAAGAAAAATCATCATAAATTCATATAAAAGAATTATAATGAATTTGCAGTTTTGGTTTTTATTGTAACAGACAAAGCTGATAAACAAAAAATATAAGCAATAAAAGTTATGATAGGTTTGCTGTTTTTGTTTTGGAAGGCATTAACAAAGCAAATAAGAGAAAATAATTATCATTAAATTCATGATAATTTTGCTGTTTCAGTTTTCAATGTCATAAACGAAGAAAATAAGCATATATGGGTTATAAAAGTCATGATAAATCTGCCGTTTTGGTTGTTAATGTTAGAAACAAAGCATATAAACAAGAAATATGTTGATTATGAGTCATGGTAGATTTGCCATTTTGGTTTTTATTGCTACAAAGGAAGCAAACAAACAAGAAATATTTTGATTATCAGTCATGCTAGATTTGCTGTTTTGGTTTCTATTGCTACAAACAACGCAAATAAACAAGAAATGTGTTGATTATCAGTCATGTTAAATTTGCCGTTTTGGTTTTTAATGTTACAAACGAAGCAAATAAACAAGAAATAATTGTTGATTATCAGTCATGTTAGATTTGCGGTTTTCGTTTTTATTGCTACAATCAAAGTGAATAAACACAAAATATGGTTTATAAGAGTCTTAATATTTTCACAAGAACATGGCCGTAGATTATGAAAGAACGTTTTCAGAAGGTTCTAAAAATAGTTTTGATGAAAAAGAAATGTTAATAAGTATTTCTCCCTTAAGAAACATTAACTCAAAAACTCATTCCATAAATGTGTATATTTTACGCTTGTAATATCAAATAATAAAAAGATCTTGTGATATATTTTTTGTATTATTTTAACAGAGAATGAATTTACGAAAAACACATAACACATTTTTTAATGAAAACATGTTATTTTGTTTCTCTTATATTTTAATACACAAAGAGATTGCCTGTCTAAAAACTCAAAATAAAAGAAATATGGATTTTAAAAGGGTTCCAGCAAAAGTTAGTCGGACGACTAAAATCTGATGCGGATGACCAAATTCTGTCAAATTTTATTTTCTATAGTCCGACGGGACAACCACTGAAAAAGTTAAGTTTTACCACTGCTTTAGGGTTACTTACAACATATTGAAATGTTTTTGTTGAATTTATTTCTCTGATACCAAAAAGTGCCGATCTTCACCAAACAAATTTTTAGGATTAGTGAATGATTTATTATTTTATAAATTAAAAAATAAAGAAACAATAATATCCTAAGAAAGCTGGCATACAAAATTAATATGTCAAATCAAACATTGAAGTTAATAGATCATAATTTACAATAAGAATGAGCTACTGATTTTATAACACCTCATTACTATTTTCAGTGTCCCCCAAAAAAGAGAGGCCAATGATTGTGTCATCTGTCATACTTATTTGATGGCGTCAATATTTCTATGTCTCAAAATTTGCTGCTAATATTTCATGCTCAGGCCTTTATTTGATGGTTGACCATTTACCATTGACTAATGATTGATATGAATATTGTGTTTTCGTTTAGATTTATGTCAAAAAAAATCATTATGGAAGTTGGTGGTTTTGACTATGAATTTGTCCCTGCTTTGCTTCAAGATTTTATTTGTGTAATCTGTCATTGTGCATTGAAGAATCCACAGCAAATTATGGATTGCGGTCATCGATTTTGTGAAAGCTGTTTTGAAAGCTTCAAACATCAGAACGAAAGGTTAGTTTTTAATGCATATGACACAAAATATCACTCAAACAATTTTTAGGAACAAAAATTTTAAGTATTTCAGTATAAATAATATCAGATTAGATACTTTAAAATGTAGCAGACACAAATATGAAAGGTGCACTACCTTTAACAATTTATTGAAACATAGAATGAATTAATAGCTTTTGTGATTAGAGAATTTGTTTTCAAAATCTGTTTTTTGTTTGGAAATTGACTAAATATAATTAGTTGTGGTGTCAGTACTGTGCTGCTAACTGTAGATAATATAACGTTTTATGTACCCAAAAATGCCTTCAAAAAGGATGCAGAAAATAACTTTATTTCCTACAAATCTTTGTGAACCTGCTTATCTTTGATGTTTGCATACCAGTGATATTGTTTGGTTGAAGATTTGGTAATGTCTAAATTGGATAACCATCCCAAATCCCATGCTCTGGATTCTATCCAGGACATGAAAAGTTAGCTTTGTGGTGATAAAGGAGGGGATAAGTGTTGGAATTCTGGACAACTTTGAACTTATTTTTTCTCACTCAGAATTTTAGCTGAGAAGTTTAGTCTCTGGCGCTATGTTGTGATTTAGTTTTTACTTTTTCTATAAGTCAGAATTCGTTTAAGGCAATAGTCTATTCTTTTTTCTGGGAAATGCTCTGCAGAATTAAATATTTTGTTCTAAAGGAATTTCAAAAAACTACAATGAAATGGATTGCCTTTTCTATTAAAAATATCCAGTATTTCGGCAAGTAAAATTCTCTTTTGTTAAATTTTTTATGGCTCAAAAATTTACATAATATGACCTCTTTTACTGACAAAATATATGACCTCCCAATGTGAAAGTTATGGTAATTGCTGTAAGCCAATCAAATTATTGCCACCTGCTTGTTTTTTCAACATAAACAAATTAGATTTGTTCTTTGTAAAAGCAATTGCTATCACTCGAGCCTGTAGTGCACCTCATTGGTTAAAAAACATTGGTTAATCTTTTATTATTTTATTTCATGATCTTTACATTGTTCATATGATCTGTATATTGTTGTCATAGCAGTGCAACATACAGTTGTTTCAATTTTCTTTTATCAAAAAAGACAGATGTGAAGTAGAATATTGAGTACATTGTTTTCCAAGCAACACAAAATAGTGTTCTTTTTTATTTTATTTTTTTTATAAAAGAACGCAGAATATTAAGTATTTCTTTGAGAATAAATTATTTGATTTCTCTTGTTTGTAATCATTAGCAGCATGCTAGACTTGAGTTTGTTCTGCTGAAATCTCACAAAATTGTCTTCAAAGTCTCTCATCAACAAGGTGAAGATTCCAAACAGCTTTTCGAAAATTTTTCAGAATATTTTCAAGTGAAACATTTTATGCTTCCTGCCGATTGATGATTTTCTGAATTGTCGAGTTAGCCCTTAACCCTATTTTACCTGGGGGGGGGGATTCTTTGCCATAAAACTTTGTGACTTTGTACAAAATTTATCGTGAAAAAATTTGTTTGTGACCATGCCCACTTTTGGCATGGCCGCACCCATTGACTGGTACTCTATTTTTTGGGGTCATTTTGGGTCAAAATTCCAATTTTGGGCCCAATTCACCTGTAAAAGTACTTTGTTTTAGTAGAAAATTAATGAAAACTGCAATTAAAAAGCCCTTTTAGTTCCCTTTCAATTTAGTCCAGGAAAAATAGTTTTGACCTGGAATAAATTTAAACAAAAGCAAACTGGACATTTTTAGTTTCGACTACCATTACAAAATACCATATTAAAAGTTGAG
>JANSTP010064566.1:0-14072 GCA_025330745.1 Cladonema radiatum
GTCTGTTTGATATTCAAAAGTCATAAAAATGCTTATTTTGGGCGTTTCCCTGCTACTAGTTGCGCCCGTCAATATGGATGGGCTGGAAACTTTGGGGCAAACTTCCATTCTATCTTTAGTTACATGGAAAATGGTTTTTGTGATTGTTTTGGCCTGGGTCGAATCTTCTGGGGTCTGTTTGATATTCAAAAGTCATAAAAATGCTTATTTTGTGCGTTTCCCTGCTACTAGTTGGGCCCGTCAATATGAGTAGGGTGTAAGCTTTGGGGGAAACTTCCATTCTATCTCTAATAACATGGAAAATGGTTTTTGTTCTAGTTTTTTCAGGTTTTATTTCTTTAATAAGAAATTTTCGAATTTTTTGAATGTTTTGAACCTTCTAGTTGAATATTCAACTGGAGACAATGTACCTTGCATAAGCTTTCCATTATTGTTATTTTAAAAGTTTAACACATGTTTTTTCATAAAAAACGAAATTTGCAGCCAGAAAATTAGTTCGAGAGCTTAAATTGGCCTGTTTCTTTAGCACTTTTTTAGGTGCTTTTGGTCATGTTATGCAAATTGCACTCAAAGTAACACTATTGAATGGCTTTTCATGCAAAATCTAGCCGGGCAGAATTCTTCCACTGTCGAAATTGTGAAAGTTCAAGACGAGATCTTTCTTTTGACACAAAGCTTGTTGCTAGAAAAGCAGTTTCACACCCATAATTGAATGTCATAGTTACAGCATTTTCGCAGTTTTACTAAGTACTTTTTTGATTCAATGTAGGCTGCCTTTTCGAGAAAAAGCTAGCCTTGCATAAGCGTTCCATTATTATTATTTTGAAAGTTTAGCACATGTTCTTTCATAAAAAGCGAAATTTGCAGCCAGAAAATTAGGTCGAGAGCTTAAATTTGCCTGTTTATTTAGCACTTTTTAGGTGTTTTTGGTCATATTATGCAAATTGCACTCAAACTAACACTATTGAATGGCTTTTTATGCAAAATCTATCCGTGCAGAATTGTTCTACTGTCGAAATTGTGAAATTTCAAGACGAGATCTTTCTTTTGACAAAACGCTTGTTGCTAGAAAAGCGGTTTGCAACGCACAACTGAATGTCAAAGTTACAGGATTTTCGCAATTTTACTAAGTACTTTTTTTATTCATTGTAGGCTGCCTTTTCGAGAAAAAGCTAGCCTTGCATAAGCGTTCCATTATTATTATTTTGAAAGTTTAGCACATGTTCTTTCATAAAAAGCGAAATTTGCAGCCAGAAAATTAGGTCGAGAGCTTAAATTTGCCTGTTTATTTAGCACTTTTTAGGTGTTTTTGGTCATATTATGCAAATTGCACTCAAACTAACACTATTGAATGGCTTTTTATGCAAAATCTATCCGTGCAGAATTGTTCTACTGTCGAAATTGTGAAATTTCAAGACGAGATCTTTCTTTTGACAAAACGCTTGTTGCTAGAAAAGCGGTTTGCAACGCACAACTGAATGTCAAAGTTACAGGATTTTCGCAATTTTACTAAGTACTTTTTTTATTCATTGTAGGCTGTCTTTTCAAGAAAAAGCTAGCCTTGCCTAATCGTTCCATTATTATTATTTGGAAAGTTTAGCATATGTTCTTTCATAAAAAGCGAACTTTGCAGCCAGAAAATTAGTTCGAGAGCTTAAATTTGCCTGTTTATTTAGAACTTTTTTAGGTGTTTTTGGTCATATTATGCAGATTGCGCTCAAAGTAACACTATTGGATGGCTTTTTATGCAAAATCTATCCGTGTAGAATTGTTCCACTGTCGAAATTGTGAAAGTTCAAGACGAGATCTGTCTTTTGACAAAAAGCTTGTTACTAGAAAGGCAGTTTGGCACGCACAACTGAATGTCAAAGTTACAGGATTTTCGCAGTTTTACTAATTACTTTTTTTATTCAATGTAGGCTGCCTTTTCGAGAAAAAATTAGCCTTGCATAAGCGTTCTATTATTATTATTATTTTGAAAGTTTAAGACATGTTATTTCATAAAGAACGAACTTTGCAGTCGGAAACTTACTTTGAGAGCTTAAATTTGCATGTTTATTTAGCACTTTTTTAGGTGTTTTTGGTCATATTATGCAAATTGCACTCAAAGTAACACTATTGAATGGCTTTTCATGCAAAATCTGGCCGTGCAGAGTTATTCCATTGTCGAAATTGTTAAATTTCAAGACGAGATCTTTCTTTTGACAAAAAGCTTGTTGCTAGAAAGGCAGTTTGGCACCCGCAACTGAATGTCAAAGTTTTAGGATTTTCGCAGTTTTACTAAGTACTTTTTTTATTCAATGTAGGCTGTCTTTTCGAGAAGAAGCCAGCTTTGCATAAGCGTTCCATTATTATTGTCTTGAACGTTCAACGCATATTTTTTCATAAAAATCAAAGTTTGCAGCCAGAAAATTAGTTCGAGAGCTTAAATTTGCCTGTTTATTTAGCACTTTTTTAGGTGCTTTTGGTCATGTTATGCAAATGGCACTAAAAGTAACACTATTGAATGGCTTTTTATGCAAAATCTAGCTGTGCAGAATTGTTCGACTGTCGAAATTGTGAAAGTTCAAGATGAGATCTTTCTTTTGACACAAAGCTTGTTGTCAGAAAAGCGATTTGGCACCCACCACTGAATGTCTGAAAAACGTTTTCCACTAGCTCAAAACCATTTGAAAAAATTTTTTTCTAAAAATATAACTTGGAAAGAACCTTTTCACAAAGTTTGGCGGATATTAAATTTTTGGGCGTAACTAGTTGCAACTTAAAAGTGTAAATTTGATACTTTCTCACAATATTACGTAAAAAACGTGACTGAAAAACGTTTTGGACTAGCTAAAAATCATTTGAAAAATATTTTTTCCAAATATATAACTTGCAAAGAATCTTTTCGCAAAGTTTGGCGGATATTAAATTTTTCGGGCGTAACTTTTTTTCCTTCCATATCGTTTTTTTTTTCTTTGGAGGAGGAATATCTAGAAGCCATTAGTGGAATCCGTTTCTTAAATGTTTGGTAAAAAGCTTGGAAAAATCTTGCATAAACTGATACTTTTGTATTGCCATTGCGACGCTTTCTGATTTCATTATCGAAAACGACTTCTTTTCAAGCGTTTTCTTATATATTCAGGTAAATTAATGACATTTTCCTAAAGCGTTTGTTAGAAATATATATATATAAATTTTCTAGAACCTTCAGTAAGATTGGTCATCATTGCTGTTTTATTACTGTAAATTAGATGATTTAAGATTAAAAATCTCGGTATGGGTATGATTCTGTAGCTATATCCCTTTTAGGTGATCATAAGCTAGATCTTAAAGAAATTCGATCGAGTGAAAAAGTATCTCTCTACCGCGTACCCACTAGCAATATTCTGCATTCGGTGTCGCTGTGCCTCGAATTGATGACTGTTCAAATATAGCTATTTAAACTGTGTCGGGGATGGTGAAAATTATACAAATCTTTTTACCGTCATATTACAATCTTTTATACCTGAAATTCTTTCAAAAGACAAAAAATTTAAATTACATTGTAAAAAGACTTGAGTTGCAATCAGATAAAAACATTTAACAAAATTAACTGCACTTAACTTCTATAATATCAAGCTTCCGTTTGAAGGAGATCAAATTAAAAAAACTTCGAATTGTCTTATAAAAAATTCGAACGTTTCTTTGAAATGTTTTTTTCTATTCGAATGCTCCATTTAAAACGATTTATCATTGATGCGCACGAGAACGTTTAAATCTATTTATTCAATATGCCCTTATGCACGCAAAGCTCCTGAACTCTTCAACAAAAAAAGTTGGACTTGAATTTAAAAAGTTTTGAATCGAGAGATTTGGTGAATCATACTTATTCAAAAATTAAGATAATAAGAAAGCTAGTTTCGAAAGTGAGTGAAAGTGAGTTGAGAAAGTTGAATACATGGCAGCATTGGTTCGCACTTTACGTAGGTGCGGGAGTTAGATGAGTTTTGGGTTTCAGAAAAGTTTAGGCAGATTCCATCGGTTACTTCGATATCTAGATCCGAGTGAGTACGCTAGTTTTAGAGAAATATAGATGCAAATCTGGAGGGTTTTAAAACGCCGATTAGGAAACGTGCAGATATCGGAACTTTTTAAAAAATTTCCGTCTTGAAGATTTTTTGGTTAATTTTTCATTCAATCCCTGCAAAGTTTCATCTTCCACAAAGTTTTTAACATCAAGTTTATTAACATCTGAAAAAATGTAGTGGTACCAGCCACTTTTTCCAGCTGAACCTTTTCCTGATGTTTTAGTACTTTGCTATATTATATACAAAAAACATCAAAATATTTGTGAATGCAAATTTCATTGGCTATCCGCCAAGGAGGATCTGAATTTACAGTATTAAAAATGGCCAAGTTAAAGTCCTACTGCCTATAAACTACCCATAACTGTCATGGCACAATTCAGATTTGGCTGAAACTTTTCCTGGTGTTTTAGTACTTTGCTATATACAAGAAAACATCAAAATATCAATGAATGCAAATTTCATTGGCCATCCACCAAGGGAGGTCCGAATTATCAGTATTAAAAAGTTAAGGTCCTACTCCCTTTAAACGCTCATAACTTTTTAGACTGTTTCAAAACATTAATATGATTACGAAAATAGCAATAACTTTAAATAAAAAAAAAAATTTGAGCCCCACAAATAAATTTTTTTGTGGGCTGCTAGTGGGCTACTTTAAATTTGTCGGCTGGGATTTTACGTCAGTACGCAGTGAAAATAGATTAGTCTCATATAACCTTAAGTTTCGTTTCACAGAATCTGTTTTGAAAGAACGTCAGAGTTTTCACAAATCCCACCCTCTGACATTTGGAGAAAAACCGTTGAACCCTATCCAAACCTGGGTAAAAGGGGGTCCCCAAGACCGGGGGATGGGTTGATTCAGCCCCCCTCTATAAATCCTCAAAAACCTTAGATTTTTCGGTAAAACTGAAAATGTATGTTAAACTTTTCAGAAACGAAGTGAGATCAAAGGGGATTAGTGACGTCATCTGGAGGTAATGACGTCATCTTTTCAATGTATTGAATAATCTAAAAAGTGAAAAAATTGCGGCTATCTGTAAAAAGCTGAATCCACTGACTTCGCTGACTCCACTGACTGCGGACTCCGCTGACTCCACTGCCTTCGCTGACTCCGATGACTTCGCTGACTCCGCTGAGTTTTACTGGAATTGATTGAAATTGAAATTGAAATTTATTTGACGACAAAATCAGGAGCGTATATACATATTTACAGTAATCGTTGAGCCCACTGACATGACATTAATCTACCTTCATGCAGTGGGCTGAAACAAATAAGGTAATAATGGTAATAAACTAACACAATGAAATCAAATTGAATAGACAATAAACTAGAAATTATGAAATTATGAAACTAAAAACTTTTTTCTTTTTTTTTTTTTTTAATTATTTTATATACAGAACTAAATATCGGAACTAACTACAGAACTTAATGACATTCCAAAATTCGAGTCTATGTTTGCAGGCAATTTAAAAACTTTGTTGATTACATTTTTTGATTACCTTTCTTGAACTATGACTGCTATTATAAAATTGCATGATATGAAAATCTTTCATTGTTTTGGATCTATTGTTTAATCAAGAGATAGTATTCGAGATGAGAGAAAAACTGGTGAATAGAAACAGGTGCCTTGAACTTTCGATAAATTTCTATGCATGATGACATGAGTGGAACTGTGACCATGAGCAAAATATGTTATTTGAAAAAAAAATCTAAATTTAATTGAAAATCACGCTCTGTTTTACCAAATCTTCCCTTGAAAATGTTTCTCTAAATTATGCAGACAAAGTTAAGCAAAAAACTCGAGTAGTAAGCGAAGTCAGCAAAGTCAGCGAAGTGGGCGGAGTCAGCGAAGTCACCGGAGTCAGCAAAGTCAGCTAAGTCAGTAGACTAGAAATCTAGTCCCTATACTTTTACGACGCGGCTGAACTTTTACTTTTACCGCACTATAAAAATATCCCGAGCAATAAACACTTGCGGTTGTCGGATTATAGGGAATTGGACTAGATTTCTAGTCTACGAAGTCAGTGGAGTCCGCAGTTCCGTAGTCAGTGGAGTCAGCGAAGTCAGTGGAAGCGGTGGAGTCAGCTTTTTACAGATAGCCAATAATTGCTGACATTTTCAAATACTGATAAATTTGGAACAAAAAAAGCTTTTTACATTCGGTTTTCATCAAAAAGCTACATTTTGAATCTAGTTTCACATATGTTAAAGTTTCGCCTAAATCATGCTGAAAAAGAGTTTTTTTTTTTTTTTTTGCAAATTTTGCAAGCCTATCAAAACCCAACACCCCCCTCCTTGTTTTTCTTCATTTGTAGTCAGAATACTCGATGAGGTATTTTTGTCTATGAAGTAGCTATATTGGCCTTACAAACCTTTTTTTAACAACTTGAAATTAATTAATAACACTAAAGTAAGTTTTTTGGAAACATATTTGAAATAGCCCAAGATAATATTAGCAACAAACCTAGACCATTAAAGGTCCTTTTAACTGATTGTTTTGCTGAATTCTTCTGTTTATATCATGAATATCCAGTTTTGAGCGCTATGCCCTTAGGGTTTTCTTAGTAGCTATTATCTCGAAAACACCTTTGATCACCTCTGAACACCTTGGAAACACGTCTGGCTGTAGGGCCATGGACGAAGGCTGGCACGGTGTTCATCTTACCCTAAATTTGGTGACCCAATTGATTCTTTGGTAATATAGCCCGGCCAGAACAAAATAATAAGATTTCAAGTAGCCCGGCCAAAATAATATTTACGATTTACCTGCCTCACGCAAAAAGTTTAAGATTAGCTGGCCAGGCTAACCATTTTTTAATAAAACATCATTGTACCACGGATTTGGCATATGAACCTTAAAAAAATGACGTGAGCAAAAATTTTTCTTATTTAAAAAAAGGTTTTAAGGCTCTGGGCCACTGGCCCTCCTTTTAGCTAACTAAATTTTTTTGTTTCTATAACATTATAGAAGCATTTTTTTCAGTTTTTCTCGAAACTTGAAATATAATACGTGGAAAAAGGCAAAAATTGAAATGAGGTAAGTTTTCCCTACGCATAAATCAAGAGGAAAGATTATTTCCTCTTATCTAACCTTGACCTCCAAAACTAGCGGCTACGTTAGGTTTGACATAGACTAGACTAGTGTTGATATTATTAAGACCATAGTTCTAAAGTAGCTATCTAGCATGGTATGTGATAAAACATATGAGATTGACATGCGCATTGATTTTTTTACATAACTTTTATCAAAATTGGAGGGTTTTTAGCACAAATTGAAATAATGCAGAAAGGCAGAAAGCAATTTTCGCTGCTTTTTTGAACTTTTCTAGCACAAAAACTAACAACAAAAATAAGTTTGTTGAGTATTTTATGTTACTATCATAAGTTATAAGCTAATGAATGTGGTGCAGGGGCTGGGAAATTTAGCTTTCTAGGTTTGCACTTAAAAATTGACAACCTGTTTCCGAAAATGTTTCACAAAAATAGTTAAAACGTTTTTACTTCAAACTGTCAGGACATAGTCCGTAGATCTATGGACTATGGTCAGGAGTTATTGGTAACTAAATTTAAGTTATTGAATGTATAGGTTGTAAATGACACTGCATTGGATTCCTAGAAACTGCTATACCATAAAAAACTCAATCCTGTTAAGTGTCAAAAAAATCAAAAAATGCAAAAATAGAGATATCAGAGAAAAGTTAATGGCTTTCTGATAGTCTCATTTATTTTTTTTTCACATAGCTTTTTCCAGCTTTTAACCATTTTATGATAGGGGGAGGGGGGCTATATTTGCAATTAATAGTTTGAATTTACCGCATTAATTACTTGCGTAATTTTTTCATAATATTGTGACAGAAGTTTATTATAGCTATTAAAGTTTAATCATCCCCAACATCATCTTTTTTTCATACATCTCACTGTTATGTTACTACCTAATATAAAATACAATTAAAGCACTAAAGCCCTCTTCAAAACTAGGGATTCATCAGCAAGAGCATGTGGAAAATGTAGCTGTAGCTGCAAAATGTGGCAATTATTTAGTTCAAAATCGTTAAAATTATAGAGAGACCTGTATCAAGTTTTAGGGCCACTGAACCTTCTTCTGGTTCCTTTTGATTGATCCTTTTTTTAACTCAAGAACCAAACGTCGGTTGAAGTTGAAACTTTGTATGCAAATACACTAACATGAATACTTTTCAAAAACCAAATCAAAATATTTGGAACTGCCTTCTTTTTGATGACGTCATCACTAAATTATCATGTAACCGAGAATTTTAGTTATTTTTCCATTACAAAGTCAGTGCTCATTTTCCAGACCTCCTGGTGCTTTCAAATTGTGTTTTTTCTTTCGAAAAGCGTCAATATATCCTCAATTTTGTCGCAGACAACTATTGATTTGAAATTCAGCATGATTAGCCAGAAATTAGGGGTGGAATTTGCGCAACCCGATATTTGGACATACTGGATTGGAGTAAATATACACTACCCCAACTATTAACTATTAACTGTTAACTATAGTACGCCTTGCCAATATCCCAAGAATCAAAAGTCGTTATGCAATAAAACTTTGCTTATACTTCACTCAAACAAATGATTGACTTTTCCTAGTAAGCACAGCTCTTGTCCAACTTTTGATGACGTCATCATCTATTGTTTTCTACTTTTGCGAGCTAAAAATGGACGAAAACGGACAAAAATTGGGGAAAACAAGCCCCCAAAAGTCTGACTAGAAAAATGCTCAAATATAGTTGGCTGTTTTCAATTTAGCTAAATATCTCTGATTATTATTGATATTTGGACAATTTTTTTTACTACCCCCTGGAAATAAACCCCCCGCTTTGTGCCAACCAGATCAAATTTTCAATAAGATCTTCACTATAAAAGCATAGTCAGCACGATAGTGTCTCCAAAAAGTAATCAATACAGACGAGATTTATTTACCCCTGAGAAAATTGCATAATAACATAAAGCTTTCAGGTGTTGAATTAGTTATATCTCCCTGTTAGAATATTCATGCCATGATAAGCTTCATGGCATCAATTTGGCACCACGAACTATAAAAAACTTAGTAAAACTTTAAAACTTTTTAAAGAATGATTACAAAGAAATAACGAAAAGAATACTGATGAGGTTAATATCCACAGCTGGCTTTGTTCAAACAACATATAAGCAAACTTCTCTGTTTAAAAACGTTCAATTTTTTAGGGTCCAGTTTTTTTAGGGGCCAGGGTCTGGGTCCATTCCTGTTTGAAGAGAATGCCCATAAAGAGAAAGCATCAAACCTATAAAAATCAAGTAATTTCGCAAATGATTCATGAAAAATACTAGAGATGGAAGTTTAGTCATGTTTTCAACTTCATTATTATAGGCCTTGCACACTGACAAAATAGTTAATTCAGTTCGTGGGTAAACTAGATAGTTAGTTAGTTCTTAGCTTGAGCATTTACTTTAGTATGCCTTGGTTCATAGGAAAGAAGAATGTTAAAATACTTTTTTTTTCAATTTTCTTCTATCGGATCTTCGTTGTGATTCTATAAAATGAGGGAAAAGGATTTTGCTATCTATACTATATTTTTACTATATATCATGGTTTTTTGTTAATTATAGTCAGCTGGTTGGAGAGGCTAATCTTCATTCTTTTATATCGACGTTAAGTAAGTTGAGTTACGTTTAATTTAACGTTGATTGAAAATCAGGCACACCACTTGGTGGCCTATTTTGACCGACGCCCTAAATGTTAGACCGACGCCTTAATGTTAAAAACTTAAACAAATCTCCTTAAGGTTTTAAAAAGCTTCCGGTTTCTGAAAATGATTATACTATTGGGCATTCTAAATGCTGGGAGCTACCAGGAATTTCATAAAGTATTTCATATTTTGAGATTAGCCGGGATTTTGAGAGGCTGGCGGAAGCCGGGGGAGGGGTGCATTTTTTACGCCACTATGGTCACAATAAAAAGTTTTTAAAAGTCACAAAATTTCATGCATAAAAGATTTGTAGTTTTTGAGTTATTTTAGGAAAACTACAGGGGGGCGAAAAATGCCCCCCCGGCCTGAATAGGGTTAAGCCCATTTGAAATCTATTTATAGAGAAGTTCAAAGCTAGTTATTATAAGTTTTAACCAAGGCCTTTAACTACCTCCACTAAATACCAGATTACTTACTTTTCTCAGTACACAGTAATTCAGGTAAAATGACTTCGCAAAAGGAAAGCTAGAGAGCAAAATATAATGTTTTTTAACATTGGACGCAAATTATTTATCTGCATTGTATAAATAATGGGTCTTCTTTATCTTAGACTAAAAATATCTGAGACTATTTATTTATTTATTTATTTATTTATTTAATTTTTCTTCCCTAACTATCAGTCTTAAATAAAGCTGTTCCTTTGAATTAGCGCGTTTGAAAAAGTCGTGCGACGATTTCAATATTGAGATATGTTTTCAAAGACTTTTTTACTTATTATATAACTTTATTGATTTTTTATAGATTTATTTTATTTATTCTTCCATAATAAGTTGTCGGAATATCGGAACGTCGAAACAACTGTCTGTCTGATTTCCGGCACATACCATAGTTTCGACAAAAATAAAAATTGTCGGAATATAGGTACGTCGGAATAAAGAAACGTCGAAAGAATGGGAGGACCCCTCGCTGATGCTTTGCTTAAAAGATTTTTTTTCATACTTTTTGCTCAAGCCACAGGGTTGGGGTAGATCATATATGAAAAAGCTGCTTTTTTAATGTATTTTCTGGCAACTAGCTAGATGCTTTGTAAAGTTAGTAGCATGCATAAACTAATAAGTTTTAGGTAGCATATTTAGTAAGTCTCCTTTTTACCAAATTATTTTCTTTCTAGGATATTTTTGTAATATATGTCTCTCAATTTTGGCTGTGGCTCTGGGATCAGAAAACATGAATCCGTTTTTTAGATGAATATAATGAGCAAAGTCAAGAACAATACAAAGAAAAAAAAATTAAAAAGAAACTCTATGATCTATCTTTAATAGATATCTACTGTAATGCAATCTGTCAGTGCAAGAAAAGAGATACTAAGCATTTTTAACATTCAACATTTAACATTTTTAACATTAACGTAGCGCCGTTGGTAGCGCATCGGCCAGTGAATCGAATGGTTCCGAGTTCAAGCCCACGCGCCCTCGGTTGTCTAGCGAGCACAATATATTTCCGTATGGAAATGATCGTGGGCACATATGGGAGCTTAATTACGCTAGGACCCAAGTCAGTAATGACGTTTATACGGGACCACCTTGGAAATCAGGCTACGGCGCTGAAGGTGTTTATCATCCTTGTCACCTCGAGTGGCTAAACAAGCTTACTTACTTACTTACTTACTTACTTACTTACGGATGGTATTGCGAATGATTTTTGTTGGAAAATATCTCAAAGGTTTAGCGGATAATTGTCTATCCTGTCCAGGAAATAGCTTGGTTACAGTCATGCATACTGTTGCTGAGAGATTTTCGAGTCCGTAGACGGTTACACCTATTTTTTCTCAAAATTTATTCATTACGTAGCTGCGAGTGGCAATTTAAAAGAGATATATTATGAATTTACGCCCCTCGTTCCATATTGAACCTGTTGCAGAAAAAAATGTATGGTGGCGGTGTCTATCCTGTCAAGGGTATAGCTTAATTTCAATTGTGCATGCTGGAGCGAAGTTATACTCGCGTCCGTAGATCGGCTATATTTTGTGTTCTGCAATGGAATCTCTCTGCACAAAATTACAGTTTTTGTCATTTTTTACATGTTTACAGTAAAATACAGTTTTTTACATGAGACAAGTCAATATTATTCGCCATTGAAAATATAGATTATTAGAAAAAGTAAAAGTGTTTTGGCTTTGAGCTACTTGACCTTGTGGAGAAGATATTTTATCAAAGACGTATATACAAAGTACAAAATGGGGAATGGAAAACACTTTTTTTTGATTACTGCAGACATCAGAAACACCCGTTAAGCTTCAGTTGCTTTTGAAGGACGTCATCTAAAAATGAGCAGTCCATTGTCCTTTGTTCATGTCTGACAATGATTTCTTACCTTCTGGAATATTTCATGATGGAAATCATCGCAAACTGTCATGAGAAATACAAAATAATGAAGGTAATAAATTCACAATTGCTATGAAAAATGTGTGGTATCTCAATGTATGTAAATTGAAACAAACATTTGTTTTCTCAAAATTTTAATTGCGGAGTGCAGAAAACCAGTTCTTTTGCTTGTTCACTTGAAATAATCTATGTATGGAACATGCAAATTTTAAGTTTTAAAAAATTTTTTGAAAGTGGTTTGAATTTCAAAATACAGTTGACTCTTTCTTTCTCCGCTACCTTCTATTTCGAACTTTCTCTAACTCGAACAAATTCCCTGGTCCCTTGCGAGTTCGAGATAGAGAAAGTCAACTGTATATATATTAAAAATTTCACAGATATATCCCAAAACATTTATACGGAAAATTCATAAAGGCAGAAAAATATTTAAATAATAAAGGAAAGCAATAATAGAAATTTTTTTCATGACTTAAGTGCCAAACAAAAGAGTCAGGACACTCAGGCACAAAAACAGAAAGTGAAAGTGGGATGAGTGAGACCATGAGTTGGCAAGCCAATCTAGCAAACACTAAGAAAACAAAATGGCTGCCATGGCCTCACTCAGAAAAGGTTGTTTTACATTTATATTTTGACTTTCTATTTAACAATAATAATATGCTTCATTGCATTGTTTGGCAGCTTAGCTACATAAGTCTCCATATATATAATTCAGTCAACATTGTCATCAAAAACAACAACAAGAATACTGTCAAAATTATTTCAAGGAAAGTTTGATAACGAGCAATGGTTTTTTCAGGGATTATATGCAGCAAGTTATATCTTTGCTAAATATAAGATAGCATAACATGTCCAACTTTACTGCCTGTAAAATTATATTAAACTAAATTGTACTTAATTATTTAATCATACTTAAATTGGCTCGTATATATAACAATATTTTATCCTAAAAATAATCATATGAGATCTTTCAATTTGTGATTAAGTTCAAAAAAGTAAATAATTTACTAAACGTACGTCTTGATGTTTTCTTGTGCATTTTATGTTGAGAATCACCCAGTTCAGTAAAGAAAGTTTGTGATATTTACTCATAAAGATTTAATGTCAGCATAAGTAAATCTGAAAATAACCTTCCTAAGGATAGAACCTAATTTGTATCTAACACAAACCCTTTCAGTAAACACTTGGCACCTTCTTGGTTGGCCACCAAAACAGCCTTAAAAACAGTTTTACAGCATTTATATTAAATATAAAGTCGAACCTTCAAAATTTTCTAAAATAAAGTTTTTATAAAGAGAAATTACTTCTATATTGAGATAAATTTGCAGATAGCTAGCTAGCTACAGACTGCACATAGCTAGCTTTCTTGAGAGATAGAATCTTCGTAAAATCTTTAAAACCAACTTAAAAAAAAACCTTAATAAGTATCAAGTTTATACTTATGTTAATAATAAAAATGATTAATTTGCTAAAATTAATTAACTGAAACGTGTGTGGTCGTTTTGCATCGTTTTGGGTCCTTTTGGATCGTTTTGGGTCGTTCCGTGTTTTAGAATTAACGCAAATTATTTGCGTCCTTGTTCTCCTCGACGTTCTCCTTATTGATCTAAAACTCACTAATGGATAAAGATTACATTGATGCAAATTGTTTTAGACTGAAAACCTACATTAATTATCAAACTCAATATCAAACTAAAATATCAAATTTTTACACCTTTTTACACATCTACGACAGGGAAAAAAATTATAAGCGAATGCCAATTTAGCTTTGAAAAAATATCTTGACTTTTCAATAAGGAGTTCGAAATAGATATCTTAGATCAAATAACGATTTTCAGTTTCTCTTTCATCCAATTAATCATTCATGATCTAAGCTATACCCCAGTGGGCACACAACATTTATTAAACGTTTATTGAACGTTCAAATTGGGTCCGGACGTCAGCTGGACGTAACAAG
>JANSTP010064677.1:0-14070 GCA_025330745.1 Cladonema radiatum
TTAGAAGAGAAAGATTTACGGAGTTTAGGTTAACTGTATATCCTGGCTTGCCGGGAACCAGTCGGGTATAGATAATTATAATTCTTGTTGTTTAAAAAATATTCTTTTTTCAATGTCCTTAAAAATTCTTTCAGCTCATTTTCCTTTTTCTTCGTTGGATCTTCTTTCAAATTTTTAAATTTGGATGGGTCTTCTATGATTTTTTGTATTCCCCTTTCATATTTATGTCTGTTGATCAGTACCATGCCGTTTCCTTTATCAGGAGTTGTTATAATTAAGTTTTTGTTTCTTTTAAGTTTCTTCAGAATTTCAAATTTCTTTTACGTCGATGTTGACAGATAATAGTTGTAGTAATAGCAGTTTGCAAGTGTGAAAGTCTGCCAACAAGTTTTATTTCTTTTTTTTAGATCAAGCAAGAAATCAAGAGATTTGCAAGTTACTAAGGGTTTGTATACTGACTGGGAGAAGCCCTTCCTTAATAAGCAGCTATTTGATCATTCTGTTTCCCTCTCTGTTTAGCTCTTTCATTTTCATTCTTTTTTCTTTTCTGTTCAACATTATCTATTAACACTAAGTAACGTTTTATGTTAGGTATATGACATTATATTGTATGGGTAATACCTGAGATATCATTGTATTGTCTATATCCATTTTAAAAAGCTAATGTTTATTATTGTAAAGTCTTCCCTGATGATGGAGAATGAATCTCTGAAACATGTAGGAAATAAATTTTAAAAATTTGTTATTTTTATTCAAGCCATATTACTTTTTGTGCTTCAATAACAATACATTATTATTATTTCTTTTGTAGATCTTGAAAAGAAATTTGTCCAACATTTTTTACACAACCAGAAATGCTGTTCTGTTGCTATCCTTTATTCTTGATCATCTAGTTTAATTTTATTGAAAGCATAACAAATCTGTTCTTTTCGATGAGTTATTATTATTTCTAACTTGCTTGAAATAAAAATATATTATATCATAAATCTTGCTTCATTCTTGATCATAACCTTATCACATTTTTATGATTCTTTTTTTTTTTTCAATAAAAAATCATGCTTTTATCAATCATGTTTTCAGAAGGTGATATGATTTCGAGTTATTTTCTTAAAAAACGTATGCTTTTTTTTTATAAAGGTGCTTATTTTTTTTGATAAAAGTCAATAATTTTAGAAAGAGAGAATTTTTATGTTTTCTTAAAATGAGTAGTGATATGTCAAATATTTTCACTGATACTAAGTCTTTACATGTCTTCTCTGAATGAATGATAGAGATGAAAGATAAGATTTTTTTTTTTTTGGCTATAAAAAGATTTTTTATGTACTTTTAGTTTGAAATAAATTTAATTTGAGTCAAAATCATAGCTCAATCTTTTGTTTTGCCAACAAAAACAAACCACCAATTTATGAAGAACGAGTTTAGGAAAATATACCACGTGTCGTGATTTTTAGTGGCCTAATTCAGCCCCTAATATTCAACACAGCTAGATTTTATGAAGTATTTTGAGATTTCGTTCTTTGTTAAAGACTTCGATATTCAAAACCAAATTTTGTGATTTATTTTTTGGAAAACATATTAGGTTTTCTGACATAGTAAAACTATGTCTATAACCTCATGAAAATGTTTTAGTTTCTAATAACCAAATTTCATAATTGATCAATTTCTGAGACAATGGTAAAAATGATACAAATTATAGCAATATAAAAATATATAGCAATATTTTTATTACTTGCACTACACGGTGCACTCTGCATACACAAACATGTCAGTCTAGAATTGTGTTAATGATTGTATTATCAAATACATAGTCTTAAAAATTGATTATACAAATATGGAGCAAATCCGAAAAAATCCGGAAATTTTTCGTCCTTGGATCAGATGACATGTGAATGTCTTTAGCTGTAATGGAGTTTTCCATGATAGGGTGTGTAAACGCTGGAACTGTTTATATCTATTCTTGCTTGTGTCAAATTTTATGCTGTAGTCAAAGTACCAATCTAAAATTAGGTGACAAAAAATCTTTGAAATAGAGTTTAAAGGTAATGTTCGCTAGATTTTGAGTATTTCCACTTAATGATCAAAAAAATAGATTGATATTTCACGAAAACAAACAAGTAATTTTTACTTACTCTTCTCAACAACAACCTATAAATCATTTTTGAAAATATGGCGGAAAGCAAACTTTCAATATCCGTAGACATTTTCATGCAGAAACAATACATGTTTTCTGTGACGTAGATAAATGTCATACGAAATAAAGACAAATGTAAAATACATATAGTTTTCATTTTCCTTCCCAAAACTTTCTTATTAAAACTCATTTATCAAGGAAAAAAATTATTTTAGTTTAGAAAATTTATTTAAAAAATATATCAACACTTAAAAAACAATTTTCCTTTTTTATCTAAAAAAAAGTATAAAAAAGATACTCTTTAAAAAGTATTTATGTTCAACATTCGCTGAGCTGCATGCAACGAAGCTAAATGTTTTTCTATCCACAATAATAGGTTACTGCATAAAAACTACTAACCCGATCTCCAACCAAAACGGCTTATTTTCTCACATAAAATTATTAAATTTAATGACTGTTGAATTAAATTAAACAAACTTTTTACCCCCGTTTTCAATTTTCTTTTTGAATCTGTGATAAGAATCTTTCTTTGCGTAATCAGCGAAGTGAGTACAAACATATTTTTTGTTATAGTAATATATTCCCTTTTGTGTATCTATATATAATTTGCGTAGTGTGAGATTTAAATACGGTCATGCGGTTTCCTTATTTGGAAAACGAAAGCAAAATACAAGATTCTCATTGGCTTAAAACACTTTAAAAGAATAACCAATCAGAAAACGTCAAAAAATTTTCGGGAGAAACCACTCCAATGTGCCCAGCGTAATTTTTATGAAACTTTCCATACAGAAAAAAGCGAATAATTGCAATGGGAAAAATTTTCTATAACTTCAAATGTACTTTGCCTATAGCAATCAAACTTAGTACACCTAAGCCCCAAAAAGTTCTGAGCATTTTAGGCCAATTCTGACGGTTGGCTGCTATAGCAACGACCTATGACATCATTAAAAGCCCAATTTTCGAAAATTTTCATAACTTTACGTATATTGTGCTTTTAGTAACTAAACTTAGTACAAATACCAAATGCTTCTGAAAATTTTTAAACCAATTTTGACGGTTGGTTGCTATGTCAACGGACTATGACATCATTAAATGGTCAATTTTTGACATTTTTTATAATTTTACCTGTACTTTGCCTTTAGTAACCAAACTTGGCACACTTATACCTTGAATGGTTCTAAAGGATGTTTGGCCAATTTGGGCAGTTGGTTGCTATGGCGATTACCTATCTTTAACTTTCTTTACCATCTATATTTAATAAAGACAGATAGTGCATTGTCAGCAAGGGATAGCGTAGCGATCCTTTGCTTGACCTGCGCTAACAGGATTGTACGAAGCTTCATCGTCGTGTGATGCTTATTTTAGAAGGGGAATCTCTTATTTAATCGCAACGATCTATGATTTTATAAGTGAAGTAACTTAAAATATAAAAAGACTTGATACCAAGACCAATAATCTAAAACATGCCGTAGAGATTTTAGAACATAAATATGGACATCGGATTGCGCAGCGATCTGTGACTGTGTAAGCAGGCCAATACGACGCTTCAGCGTCGTTCCACGCTTTTTTGCGGCTTTATTATTAGCTCTTCTCACTGGAGCATTTATAAGTCTTGATAAGAAGACCAATACTTTTCCTTCCCAGACCAAACGTAGTAAACATAATCTGGCATTAGAGATTTAGGTATTAGTTTTTCAGGTATTAGAGGTATTAGTTATTCAAGTATTAGACCTCAGGTATTAGAGATTTTAAATCCTTGATTTGTCAGCAAAGGATCACGCAGCGATCTGTTGATGGGACTGCGTTATCAGGCCAATACGACGCTTCAGCGTGGTGCGACGCTGCGTGCAGCTAGTTTCACAATAAAAATCATTCTGTGAACAATATTAGATAGATCTCGCAATCTTGAGCCATGCAAACTTCATTACACAAACCATCAACCTGTAACAACCTGGGGGAAAAAAGGCCACTGTAACAAAAATATATGCTGTCTATTATCTCTACATTACAAATCAGTTTATTCAAACATTTATCGTCACTTTTCTCCACAATTCTCAGAAGCAATTCCTCGAATATAAAGCCTCAGACATCAAATCCGGAGGCTATTTTAGCGCTAGAAAAAACGTTTTCCCCGAGTATAAAGCCCTAGACATCAAATTGGGAGGCTATTTTAGCGCTAGAAAAAACGTTTCTACTGAGTATAAAGCTCTAGATATCAAATTGGGAGGATATTTTAACGCTAGAGAAAATGTTTTCCTCATGTATAAATCCTTAGACATCAAATCGGGAAGGTATTTTTGCGCTAGAAAAACTGTTTTCCTTGAATATAAAGCCCTAGGTATCAAATTGAGCAGAAGATCTTTTTCAAAAGTGTCATAATTTCTGAAACTGCTAGACATAGATGAGGGTAGTTTATTTGGATGGAATTTAAAGCCAAGAATATTAGAAGACATTTTACTTGAGTACTTGGATGTAAGATACTAATCTAGAGAAATATTTCCTTCAAATTAAAAGATAATTCATGTAATAATTTTCTCATAGTTCCAGGTGGAAATGTTTAAAATCTGTGATTTCTTCTTTCAAGTCTGTGTTTTTGACATTTACATACGTCACAACAAATAATTAATCATTTTACGCATATTAATTATTTTTACCAGACTCCTTTCATTCACATGCAGTTCATATAAATGTTGTTGTTTACAAAACGAAAAAAAAAAATGAGTTTATTATTTATGAGTTGTAGAAAAAGATTTAATAAAAAAGAAGAAGTAAGTTTTTATTAGTTTTTTATTTACTTTTTCAATAATGATAGTTAGAAAAATTTGAAAATCTAGCAAACATTATACTTAAACAATCAAAAACTTGCTTTCATTCTGAGGTTTTTAGCCTAATTTGATTGTTTCACCATAAACAAAGTATCATGGGACAGTTTTTACTGACATCATCAAATTTTCATTTTTTCCCTGAATTTGCTGATTTCTATAGTTTGTGATGATGTCAACACTTTTCTGTTAGAAAGATGATGTCGTCCTTGTTATCTTTGAAAGTTTAGATGTTGTTTTACTAGTGAGTCAATTTTCAAAAAATTTCATTTATTTTAGGCTTTTAGGCAGAGGTGGGGGAATTTTCTTTCAGTATGGTCTCTCATTTTTCTAAAGAAAGATTTTTTGAACAACACTTAATAATGTTCAACTAAAAAGAAATTTTTTCAAATAATAATGCAATTCTTTCCTCTTTTCATAACGTTCTATTTATAAACTACTTTTCTAAAGAACGATTTTTTTTCAAATAAACATTGCAACATTTTTCTCGTTTAATAACATTCTATTTATAAACTTCTTTTCTAAAGAAAGATTTTTAAACACGTGTTTTTCTCTTTTAAAGGGATTCCGAGGTGAAAATATAAGTTGGGTTCATATGAAAGAGGAGAAAAAATGATGAACACCAGTTTTTATTTCATCTCAATCAGACTTTTCGTTCTCAAGATATATGATCTTAAAGATTTTTCACTAAGGGAATTTCCCTAAATAGTGGAAGAATTTGTGATTTTATCTAGTCGGATTGAGATGAAATAAAAGCCGGCATTCATCATTTTTTCTCCTCTTTCATATGAAACCAACTTATATTTTCACCTCCGAATCCCTTTAAGAGCATTTAATTTATGAACTGATCAACATCAGCTATATTTGATTAATGTTTAGAAAAAAAATCTGACATTCAAAAATTCTCTCATCTGAAAAATAATATTTGGGCATTAGATAATTTTGTATTTTTTATCAAATTTACTCAATATGTTCATTCAAGTAGTGGAATTTGTAACCAACAGAAATAAGTACACCGCACATGTTTCTTACTGCATTTACTTTGTCATGTCATGATCAAGGTATGCAAATCTGTAAATCTGCTCAACATTTTTGTTGTTTTTTTATTTATAATGTTCTAGAATGCTATTTTACTTTTAGGATGGCCACTAAAATCGTATTGATAAAAACATTGAGAAGACGGGAAGAAGAGTGGAAATAGAAGTTTGACCTTGCTGATGATAAAATTGTGAAACTAAGGTATAGTTAAAGTATTTTCTAATTTTATATTCTGTAGAATCAAAATGATTCCACAAATTTTTCAGGTGCCTTTTATCAAAGGAACCAATAAAGTAAAAGAGGACAATGTCTTGAAACATATTAAATCAGCCCAACATTGCATGGCAAAAGATCTAAATGATAAAAACAGGTTTAGGAACAGAAAAATAGACCAAGACTGTCATTAATAACACTCCAATAGGTAGACGCTTGCAAAAAATATTTGACAAGAACAGAGAGAGTTCATGGATAAAGTTTAATATGGCCTATTATCTCATCAAAATGGAGCATCTCTTTAGCGATTTTCCTGCAACTTTGCAGCTCAAAGTAAAAAATAGTTGCCTGAAATTTGGAGAAAGAGATTGCACTGATAGAGCTATTATCTTTACTGATTTTATTGGTCTTGTGGAGGAAAGAACACTGCAAGAAAACTTCTCAAAAATAAATTATTTTTCCATATTGAACAATGGTAGCACTGATGCTAGCACTATAGAGCAGGAACCAGTTTATGACCCGTTGTTGAAAGATGGAAAACCAACAGTGCAGTTTCTCAGTATTGCACCACCTGAGAGCGCATATGCTGCTGGGATTCATGAGTGCATCAACAAGACGTTGAAAGGATTTAATATCAGAAATTTAATCAAGAAGTGTGTTGGTTCAAATGAAGACGATGCAAGCAAAAACATGGGTTTGAATAGCAGCTTGGGGGCGAGACTTTGTGAAAAAGCACTTGAAATCATTCATACATTTCAATCATTCATAGCAAGCTCAAATCACTTGCGAGGGCTCAAAGAATGTTCAAATGCTTTCGAACATTCAATACCAAAACCAAGTAAATAAAAGCAGGCGGCACACAATGGCTTGATCATAAGTATTCAGCTATAAAAACAGCACTTGAGAATTATGGTGCTAACATGAAGCATATCAAAAAACTAAGTGAAACCAACAGCCAAGCTCAACAGCAATCTGAATTTGTAGGATTTTTCAAGAAATGGCATCCTTACTTGGTAATCTTAAATATGGCTACTTTTCTTGATGTGTTGGCACCATTACGGTGGTTAAATTTGTCGCTGCAGTCTGAGACACATGATCCAGCAAAATGTGTGAGGAGAATCAAGGAAAATGGGAGAGCTAAAAATTTATTTGGATAGCAGCCTTGACTGTGATGATGTAAAACTAATACATTTTAGAAAACTAGATAAGAGCATTAAAGGGAGTGCCATACCTGAAATTCATTTTTTTAAAGTTCAGGTTAATAATTAAGGTTTTTATTATGTTTAAAAGAATTTTTTTTACAGAATTAAAAAATATGTTCTTGTTTTGATATATTTACAGCTAAAGTTTTCAATATTATTTGAAAATAAGCCTTAAAATCCAATATTTTATAATAAGAAAACTTATAATCCAATATTTTAAGAAATTGCAAATATGAATATCTGAAACACTGTAGCAGGTAATTTCATCAAATTATTGCCCTGTCAGCAAAAAATTAAAAGGGACTGGAACAAGAAATAATTTTGAATTCTGAAATTTATTGATTGCTTTTCTGAAAGAGCATGTGATAGCCAAGATATCCTGGTAATTTTATTTCAGAAAAAATGGTAGATGCTCAGATATTGAAGATTTTGTATGTTAGAACTGGGCATGCCTAAAAATCTTTAAAACAAAATATCTCTTGAAGGAAAAGAGATTTTTTGATTCCATAAAATAATTATTTTATGTTTTAATGAACTCTTCAATTTGAGCTGAAGTTGTTTTTAAGTATGAGTTTTTAGGAATAGCCAACACCAAGATGTCGTACTTACTCATTTCTTTGAGAGTAGCAATCAGGAATTACAAAATCGCCACACTAGAGTTACAACATCACTTGTTGAAAATATGGAAAAATAAAATTTTCACACTTGGAATCAGCAATTGTTTTTAAACAAAATGTCCAAAATGTCCCTGACTTTGGAGATAAAAGGATAATTCGAATATCTGAGCATTTCAAAGATCTACTATAAATGTGTTATCAAAAACATTCCACCGGAATGGCATTTGTTAAAAGCATACATTTTGCCAATGTCGATCAAAAAAGATTACTTTAACGTTTTACAGATATCCCAAATTTTGTTAGTAACTCCATTTACCAATGCAAAATTAAAAAGAATGTATTCCTGTATGAGTCGTGTAAAAATAGATTTTCAATATCGCTTGGAAAAAGATCTTATAGATGTTTCACTTTGCATTGCTGAAGGTTTGTCAATTTCACAATTTCACCCAGATAATGAAACTGAATTGTGGTACAAAGCTAAAGTTTAAAGACTCTCTTCTAAACCCCACAAATATCCATCCAAACAAAAATCAACAGCAACTAATTGGGCTATGATTAGCGTTTTAGATACTGCACAAGTAACGCTATCAGACATTGAAAATGACAGCAAAGATGACAAGTTTTAGGGATATAAGTTAACATGTGATGGTACTGTAAATTTTTAGCTTGAGCAAAAAGAAACATTTACATATTTTTTGTTCTATTTTAATGACTTTTAAAGTGATTCTTTCAAACTAGCTGTTATTGTTATTATCAGCTACTTATCTTATTTCAAATTTAGATTGAAACTTAGTGTAAATCAAAATCCTTTTCCCATGAACATAACTGTTTTTAAATCTCTCCATTGCAACTTAATACATTCAATCCTAATTTTGAAAAGAATTTATTTCAATGCATCCACCCGTAGGACAAATGAATATCGTGAACCGGAGCTTCGGCTGGCTCCTCCTTGGAGAAGTATCTGGCGACTCTGGTTCATGGAAACATTCAGGTCATTCTTGATTTGATCAGTTGCATTAGAGCCACCAGGAGGGCTAATGGTATAGCTCGAAAAATTCCTGCTGTAGCAATGGCTTAACTCTGGTTTCCAGAGTTCCTATGCCAACTGCAAATCATAATGACAAATCAATGCACAAAAATTATCTTTCACACTAAAATTACAGTAAAATAAGAGAGATAATCTGTCAAAATAGCATATTCTCTTTCAAGGGTATAGTTGTTTGTTTGTGAAAGATGTCTTTCCAAGATGAAGTTGTCATACAGATAGAAAACGTTGACGGAAATGTTTTCTGAAACAAGACAATACTGACTACATTGCAAGTAACATGCAAGAACATGAACCAAACAAACAAGGTAACAAAGACTATCATCACTTACATATCGTTTATTCAGTTATATCAGAGACAATTGCAAAAAATTGAGAAAAGAGATTGATTGGTTGAAAAAGCAAATAAATGTAAAAGACAGGATAATCAATACACTTTTAACGCAAATTGATATAAATTCTTTGAATAAGGAAACCGCAAATAAAGGAAAAAAACTCAACTGCGGCAATGTCTGAAGAAAAAAATGATAAAATCACATGTAAAGAAACAAACTCAATAACGGATATAAAACAAAACAAAACAAACCAAAGTAAAACATGTTAGGATGGACGACCTAAGATGTGACCAATAGAATAGTAATGACCAGCTGTTTTTTAATATCAACAAAAGTAACAGGTTTGAAGTTCTTGCCCATGAAATAGATTTTGAAATTCATGAACAAATTTGAACTCAAAACTAAAAGAGAAAGAAAACAAGACAGATAAACTCGAAGCGAAATGACAATCTGCAGACAAGCAAGAAACAGGTTAATGCCAATCATAGGACAGCTTTAAAAATGATAACCGCCAAGCTAACATTCTTGCAAACAATAACATAAAAAACCAAAACAACAAAAAAAGCAATGCAAAGCAAACTTCCCTGTACAGAAAAATCTTTTTGTTCGGAGACAGCCATTTAAAAGGAATCAATAAGTCTGTCTTGAAACACCACTTGTTAAAACTGCAAAGCCATAGTCAAGAATTCTACAGATCTACAACCTATCCTCTTGATCATTTCATAGAACCATTCCTTAAAGAAGATAAACCTGAAAGTGTATTGCTACATATTGGTGCAAATGATCTCAATAATTATAAGTTGATTATGCCCAAGAATCTAGTCGAAAAGATTATGAATATTTGTTTATGGTGTTGATCACATAGAGTTCCAAATATCTACATCTCATTGATTTTGCCGAGAAAAGATACTTCACTTAGTCATTTTATATGTGAGGTAAATAAAATTTTATATAAGCTCTGATTTGACCATAAATTTATTTTTGTTTCTAATCATATTATTAATGAAATTGTATTGTATATTGACGGGGTTAAAAGATATAGGCACTTTTTATCTAACATAAAATTTTACTATTTTAATAATAGTATATGACTAGACAATTCTAATTTTATACAATTAGTTAATCTCTATTTTACATTATTAGGTTTATACATGATTTTTTTTTTTATTATTGTTTTTAAATATGCACTTTATTTTGAATCAGGTTTTTCAACTGAGACAGGTAATGAAATTGAAAAACCATCTATTGTTGAGGCTTACAGCGACTCTAACGATAAATCAAATGTTAATCTTCCCAAAAGTATGAATGAAGAAGGCACTTTAGGTTTTGAGAACAAACTTCATAGCAACTTGGAAACCATGCGTCAGAAAAACAATGAAAAAGTCATATTTAGTCAGTTAAATGTAAATTCTATTCAATAAATTGTTTATCATATCTCACATGTAGATTACATGGATATTTTTCTAATTACTGAGACCAATATAGACAGGTCTTTTCCTGTAAATCAATTTTGTATCTCAGGTTTCTTTATACCTAACAGACTTGATAGAACCCCTAATGGTGACAGGCTGATGGTTTTTGCCAAAGAAAATATTCCTACAAAAATATTTGGGACAAATTTTCAATTGGAGGTTAATTTTTCAAGAGAAAATATGCCTATTATTAGCTGCTACAACCCTAATACACAGAATATCCAAAATTTCCTTTTTCATGTCACATCAAACATCTATAGTCTAACTAACAAACTTCCTCATACTTGGAGATTTTAATTCTGAGACAAAAGAAGAAGCTATAATTGATTTCTGCACTGCATTTGATCTCAAAAATCTTGTTAACAAACCAACCTGTTTTAAAAATCCCACCAACTCTTGCACCATTGACCTTATGTTAACAAATAGGAAAAGAAAATTCATCCAAACACATGTACTAGAAACAGGCATTTCTGATTTTCATAAAATGACTTTTCCATTGTTAAACTCTGATCTTCAAATCAGCTACAGAGATTATAAGTACTTCTCAAATGCTTTGTTCCCAGAAACTGTGGTCTGTAATTTATTGACAAATCAGGTAATGATTCATGATCTCAAAGGCTTTTTAGAAACTCTAATCAAAGCTATTAACACGTTTGCTGCCGATGACAAGTTATCTTCTCATGACGTGTCTTTCGCTGTGTGCCAACCCTTAGTTCGGCTATCATTCCTAGAATGCCAGGCACAGTATAACTTCTTTTGGATCTTATTTTAGTGTGGAAACGAACTAGGACAACATTATAATAGATACACTACAGAATGCCTCAATAAAAATACATGACGTGCTAACTTATCATCGGCAATGGAAATGGGCATCCGATTTCTATGACAAACTAACTCGTCATAATCCGAAGGCTTCTTGACCTTGAGAACTTGGTTTATGAAGATCTTGGATCGTTTGGTTTAAAATTTTTGTGAAATCTGAGGGCTGTTAACCTATTTTTTAAGATCCAAGCTGGATTTTTTTGTCTTTTTTGTTTAACTTCAGGGCATAGTATCCAATCTTCAAGAAAAAAATAACTCTTGAAATTAAGTTTATTTAAAAAGTTAATCACTCCTTTTTTAAAATCAAGTCCTCTTGAATTTTAAAAATAGCTCTAAATTAAAATATCAGCAATTTTACTTAGTTCACCAAATGATGAGATATCTCGTCATAGGTAGTTTTACTAAAAATTGCGATGATGAGTTAACTCATATCTGACAAGGTCAAACACTGAGCAAAAGTTTTCATTGACAAAAATGGGGAAATTATCAATGGCAGTAACAATGAAATTGCTAACATATTCAACAATTATTTTATAAATCTAGTCCTTAAACTTATTGTGGAAACCTATGAAGACGAAAGCATCTCTGAACAACTGCAATCTAACAATGTTAGTGAGATTTTTTCCCACTTTTAAAATCACCCATCTATAGAAATAATACAGAAAAGCTTCAGAACAAGTATTTCTGCCTTTCAGCAAATTAGCAAAGATGATATATATTGGGAAATTAATGTACCCACAAAAATTCTTAAGGAAAGCACACTTTTTTCCTTGTATTACTTAGTGCAAAATTTTAATAACTGTATAATCCATTCCTTTTTTCCAGATGTTCTAAAAGAAGCTAAGGTAACACCAATACATAAAAAAGGCTCTAAACTTAATGAGATGAACTCTCACCCAATAAGTGTATTTGCCAATATTTCAAAAATTTACGCAGAAACAAATGAGCTCTTATTTCAAAAACATTCTCAGCAAATACCAAATCACATTCCAAAAAGGTCATAATAGCTTGATGCCACTGTTGAGGTTTATAGAAACATGGTGGGAATCTTTAGATAACAAACAAGAATTTGGTGCGCTTCTTCTCACTGATCTTTCTAAAGCTTTAGACTGTACCCCTCATGACTCTTCATAACTAAATTAATATTATACGGATTTGCTAATGATGTGGCAACATTCAATATGTACAAGCTCCTAATATAACTTTAATCATTGCTAAATTGTATGTTATATCTGAAAAATTATTTGATTGTTTTAAGGCAAATAAAATGAAGGCAAACTTACTTCTTAGCACAAATAAAGAGTTTACGGCTAATATTTTTGATACCACTATTACTAATAAAAAAACAGCAAAATTATTAGGAGTCACTTTTGACAGCGAACTGAAATTCCAAAAGGATATTAAAAATATTTGTAGTAAAGCCAACCAAAAGCTATCAACCCTACATAGAATTCGCAACTATATGAGCTTTGATAAAAAGAAATTACTTCTGACTGCGTTTTTAATTTCTCAATTCTAATACTGCCCTCCTTCTTGGATGAGTCAAGCCAGAAACTTAATCAAAAAATACACAGATTACAAGAAAGTGTTTTGAGAATAATCTGCAATGACAAAATTTCTTCTGAAGAAGAACTATCAACAAAATGTCAATGTGAAACCATCCATATGAAAAACTTGACATTTTCTCTCTTTCTACATTTGTGAGCCGTCAAAACAGCGCCAGACAAAATAGCGCTGATGACCTCATTGATTTGATTTTTGTCGTTCTTTAAAAGAATCATCAGCGCTGTTTTGGTTTGGTGCCCAAATGTCGGTGAGCCTTCTACATTAGAACATTTGTATAATCTCCGGAATAAAAATTAATTCAAATGTAGGCTCATTTACTGAGAGCATTATGGAAAAGTCAATAACCTTAACAGGAACTAAATTATGGTCTGAATTTTATGCAAAAATAAAAAACTCTAAAAGCTTATTTGAATTCAAAGCTAATTTGAAATATGTAATAACTCAATGCAAATGTCATCTTTGTAAATCTTATATCAATCAAATTGGTTTTATCAAGTAATTGATAAGAAATTCAGAATCAATTAACAACTGCCAGCGTTGTCACAATATATTCTTCAGGAATTTTTATTATTTTTTGTTAGCAAAATTTTAACTTAATTAAATCTGATCATAATTGAAAAAAAGAAAAACCTACAAAGTTGCAAGCTTTCATTTTTTTCAATTGAAGCATAATCATGAAATGTTTTCAATTAAAAAAAAAACGCCTTATAAAACACCATACTTTATACATATATTAAAAGCGTAGTGTGAGATTTAAATATGGTCATGCAATTCCCTTATTTGGAAAACGAAAGCGAAATAGAAGAT
>JANSTP010065010.1:0-14059 GCA_025330745.1 Cladonema radiatum
TCTGAAATTTATTTGATAGAAAGTTTACAATGCAATGAATTCGAATTTTCTAACCCCTCATCATGTAAAAAAACTAACAAAGGATTGTAAGTCTTTTAGTTTTCCAAAGTTAGATAAGGATGAAACAAATACAAAAGTCATGGGAAGAGTAGTTATGGACAAGTAAATATATTAATTAATGATAAAAGAGAAAGTCAACTCAGCAAAATATGATATCAAAATTATTCAGTCTCGGTTTGCTGATATTCAACTGCGCTGCAAGTCATCGAATATCACAGATCTCGGCTGAATAATTTTGGATATCCCATTTTACCTTGTCGGATATCTGTTTAATGTTATGTATTGATATCAACATGGAAACTGTATTTCTCTGCATATATAGTTACTGATCAAAACTGATTAATTCATACACAAGATTCATTAGTAATTTAGAGTTATTTTAAATTTAGAATGTTTTCTTAGGATACATTTTAGATAGCCTATTTATAACCTTTGAATTTTGTTTATCTGTAAGGAAAAGAATGAATAATGAATAAGTTGTAAAAGGCTAAATATGACCAAATTGTAAAAGTAGTTACTTGTCATCTAGTGTCTCAGAAAGATGAAACTTCTAGTCATGTTATTCGCTCTAGTTTATGATTTAAATGTTATTGGAATTTTTTTCCAGCAGAGGTTTTAATAGTTTTCAACTGATTTTTGCACTTACTCATATATTTATTTTGTCTCGTAGAAATATTTTGGAAGAGCTCCACAAATGTAAGTTGTGACATTACTGACAAAATACATTTGTATATGATAATTGTCTTTTTTTCATATCATTACAAGCTTTTTCACTTTTTGTCAAGCTAAGCTAAAATCCTTAGGCTAAGTTTGGCTAATATTTCTTGATTTTTTGAAGGTAGTGTTCGCTATATTATCGGTATTTCAGGTTTTTAGCTCTTATTAAATGGCTTAAAAAATTATGAACACTCGTTTTTGTTTCCTTTCAATCTGATTTCCCAATCAAAAGTTACTGCCGATTAACTTTTTGACAAATTAGCAAAAATGAGAAATTCCCTTCTTTTTTTCTTGAACTTGTAATGTCATCAAGTGCCTAGAGAAATTGTTCAAATATTAAGATTGTTATAATTCCTGAGTCGATGATTTTTTGTAAACAAAACTTTTCTCAAAAGATGTATGCTTCAAAAATATTAGATTTTTTCCTCATTTTTTCAAAAAGCAATTTTGGTTCACTAGCCTTGGACCCTTTTCAGTTTTTTTAAGCAAAATGATTTTGAGTTAGATGAAAACGGTTTTAGTATTCATATTAAAATATAATGCCAAAAAGCCAAAGACAAGCAAAAAAATATTTTTCATTCCTCGAAAATCAGGAAAGTCTGATTTCAGAAAAGGGCCTGGGCCTAGGACCCTAACAGTGCTTTTTCAGAAACTTTTGTGAAAATGATTTCTTTCAATGGAATACTACAAATGTGAAAAATGTTATAACAAAAAGGTAATTAATTTTTTAGTTACAAGAATTTCAATATTAGCAAAAACTTTGAAGGCTTTTGATGACATCACAAATTTAGTGATGAGTCGTAAAATTTTAGCAATTTTCAGAATGTACTAAAAATCTTACACATTCAAACATTAATAACTTTGGAAGGAAAAATCAGATTAACCCTATTGGACCAGGAGGGGGGGGGGTTGGGGTGGTTAGTGGATTCCGCCAGAATGACAGCATTTTTATTATAACTCTGGAATGAAAAAAGCTTTTGCCATGAAACTTTGTGACTTTATAAAAAATTTACCTGGAAACATTTTCATACAAAAAACTTTGGGTGACCACACCCATTGTTGCCATGGCAATGCCTAAATGAGGGTCCAGTACGTCATTTTTGGGGTCATCTTGGTCCAAAATCCAAATTTTGAGCCCAAACTCCATATACCTCCTAATAATATCAAAGTGCTTTGTATTAGCAGCAAAATGGCGAAAACTGCATTAAAAAAGCTCTTTTGATTCAGTTTTTATTGTTACTTAAAGTTTGACCTTCAACTGACCAATTTTTGACGACCTGTCGATGGAAAAACAATGACGTCATCAAATTTTGATGACGTCATACATTCAATTAGGTACCAAAGTGTTCAGAATAAGTTTGTCTATTACTGTATAAAGTTTCACCAGTTCCAATAGGGTTAAGATTAAATAAAAAACAGTGAGTTCTTTCTTTAAGTAAACGTACAGAGACAATTGAAAGTCAAAAACGTTCTGTATTTTTTATAACATTGTCATACACCTTCAGACATCAAATCAAATAAATCTATAGAGCCAACGTTTGATGAAAAAAAAACCAAAGCAGAAAAATTAAGTTGGATTTCAATTCTGAGTTGATACATGGGTTTAATTATTTAGAGAGAGTGTTATGCTTAAAAACATCTGAATCGAAAATTAAAGACACAAGACCAATGTGCAGAAGCCAAATTTATTAGACTACTAAGACACACATGACATTGGCCGAGACAAATATTTCAAAATCTATGGACTGAGGGCGATTTGAACCCATAACCTACCGCTTACCGTGCGGACGCTGTTGCGACTGAGCTGTCTGCCACGATGTTATCATGCTAATAGTCTGGTGGAGACCTTTTCCAATTGAAATATCTTACTACATACCCACATGAAAACACCCTGTAGGATAACCCAATGGGTGATCATGCGTGAAACATTACCAAACGTCTTTGAACACTTACAGACACATACAAATACCTTCAAACACATACAGACACTACTAAACACCTTCAAACACATACAGACACTATGAAACACCTCCAAACACATACAAACAATACCATTCTCATACAAACACATACAGACACTACGAAGCACTTGCAGACATTGCCAAACAACTCCAGACACTTACAGACACGTTCAAACACTTACGCAGGTACTACCTAACACCTTCAAATGTAAGCAGACACTACCAAGCACTCTCAAACACAGAACAACACAGAACAGAATGCAAAACAAGCAAGTGCACATATATTTCCGGTAGTTAAAATTGGAATTGATTTGAATGGTGCTAAATCTTCTATTATAAAAAATATATGATTTAGACTTGTGGAATATATATTAAGTAATATTATCAACAAAAAGCCACAAAAATTTGAATAAGTGACAATGGTATGTTTTTTTGTTTGTTTTTTTCTTGTTTTTACTTTATATTTATTCATAAGCAGGCAATAGATGTGTTCTGAGAGAATATGTGTTTTGAAGTGTATTTCTATCAAGAAATTAGCATGTGTTTTTGAGTGCACTATCCTTTACCTTAAAGATTGAACCAGCTGTTACCAGCTAGAAAATTTGTAGCTATGTTCTGAGACTGCTAGCTCCAGGCATCAAATCAAATGAATCTACAGAGCCAACGTTTGAAAAAACAATGTAGAAAATTGAGTTGTTATCTATGCTAATAAAGCTTTTCCTGTGAGGATTTCATTTCGGAGTTGATACATGGATTTAGTTGTTCAAAGAGAGTGTCATACTTAAAAAACATCTTAATCTCAAATATGGAACACTCCTTTTACAGAATAGAAAGAAGCCTTCTCCACGAAACAGAGACTTTCTAATAATGATTCATAGAGGGCTTTAATGACTCAAAATCTACAAAATTATTTGGTTTCAAATTGATGTGACAAAGAATTAGTTTGCATTTTTCAGAAGAGTTTGACTCTGCACATTCCCCACCAACTGACCATGTTCAAGTCTATATCGAATGATGACGAAGATATATCAACATGATCATCTGGTCAAAGTGTCATTATTTTTTGCATATGCCAACTCATTTGAAAAATATGTTTCTGAGGTTTTTGATGACATCATCGCATAGTCACATGACTTAAAAAAACAACTGTTTTTTAAAATTTATTTAATTGGCTGCTGCTATTATGAAACCTTTCATACAAGTATAAATAGCAGTTCCTTAGATACAGACCTGAATCCGTAAAAAATAATTTTTTACCTTTCTGGTGTCCTCTTGAAGGCTTTAGGGGTTCAAAATACTAAAACGTCTGTTATGACATAAAATCTACTCAGTAATTTGATTAGTTTCTGTCATAATTTGTTTCGTCAAAATCTTTTATAGAAACATAGAAATGGAACCTAAAGAGTCTGTAATATTTCCCAATTTTGATGTTTTTGATGACTTCATCACCTGATCATGTGATATTTGGGGTCAAGTTTTTTTTTCAAACTTCAGGTGGTACTTGATATATTTTAAATTTTATTGATTTTGGTGAAGAATGGGTGATATAAAGTAATTGGGCCTTAGGGGTAAATTTAAAGAAGGACAAAATCGTCCTTGCGTGCAGTACAATTGTGGCATGTCTTTTAGAAGGCTTTTTCATGGTAAGAATCTTGGGGATTTTTTCTGGTAAGCTTATGAAGGCTAAAGAACCTCTAGGAAAATGGTCGCCTTGATATAATTTTTAGGGAAAACATTTCCTATAACTATCTTAAGGACAATAAAAAAATTTAATTATGTGTAAAGATTCTGTGATATGGCTCTTCCAATTGACCAGAACTTAAAGTTTTGGATTTTAAATATGACACTCTTAAGTATGACACTCTCTTTAATAATGTATAGACCATGTTTGGAGTTTTCTGTTGATTATACATAAGCTGTAATGCAAGAGATTCTAACTGGTCACACTACTGATAATTTGATATTAAATTTTGAACTGTTTCTTTTCAAAGGAATAGAAAAATTACAATAGGCAGACAATAGTTACACAACTATTACTGAGTTCCAATTCTTTTACAAAGCTTTGAAATAAAAGAAAAAGTCATTTGCTTTCATGTTTATAAAAGACTTACGTTTTAACCCTTTGGGCTCCAGCTATTTTTCTACTTTAGAGAAGCCTAGAACCAGCTGTTTTCTGAAAAAAAAAATCTTGTTTTGAGAATTTCTTTTTTTTATCAGAAAAAATGCTTGAGAGACTTGAAAAGAAGCAAAAAAACACCATATAAAAGGTCTGTATAAAGTTTTTAAGGGTTTTAAGGATTTCATTAACCTTGATAAAAGAGATCGTGTCAAGTGGCACTCACTTGTAATTTTATAATGGACGGATATGCAATTCAACTATGTATTATGCCATTTTTATATTTTAAACTAATCTCCCTTTGTCAACATAAAACCTGTATAAGACGGTCACTGTATAAGACAACCTGGAAATATGTATGTCATTTTGCAGATTTTTTCATTATAAAATCATTGTATAATCAAGGTACCATGGTTTTTATTTTTATAACTTGCTTCATACTTTTTTGTTTCACAGTCTAATTTTTTCATCTTCAGATTCCAACCTTCTAATTCTTAATCATGCTTAGATGCTTAGCATAGAAACCAATGCAAATATGGGACTTTTGTCTTCTACAAGCTAGTAAACATAAATGGCTTTTCGAACTTTGATATCTGTCAGGCTTTTACTCTTCCGATTTGCTTTTACTAAAAACCTGGGCACAAATAAAAGCTACAAACAGCATCTTGAGAAGATTTTGCATTTAATATCATTTATGTCTAGACGCAAACTACCTTTAAATTCAGGGATATCTCATAACTTATTAGAGAGACATAACACATCCAGAAACTACCAAACACCTTCGAAAACATACAGACACTACTAAACACCTTCAAGCACATGTGGACACTACTAAACCCCTCTAAACACATATTGACACTACCAAGCCCCTTTAAACACATATAGATACTACCAAACACCTCCAAACGCCTATGGACACTTCCAAACCCCTTCAAACACATATGGACACTACCAAACACCTTCATGCACCTACAGACACTACCAAACACCTTCATACACATACAAACATTACCATTCTCGTGCAAACACATAAAGACATATTGAAACACTTGCAGACATTATCAAACAACTCCAGACACTTACAGACACAATCAAACACTTATGCAGGCAATTCCAAACACTGAGCACTCTCAAACACAGAATGACACAGAATGGTATGCAAAACACAAACAAGTACACATATATTTCTAGTAGTTAAAATTGGAATTGATATGAATGGTGTTAAATGTTCTGTTATAAAAAATATATGATTTACACTTGCAGCATATAATAAGTAATATTATCAACAAAAAGCTGCAAAAGTTTCGATTAGTGACAATGGTATGTTTTTTTTTCTTGTTTTTACTTTATATTTGTTCATAACCAGGCAATAGATGTGTTCTGAGAGAATATGTGTTTTGAAATGTATTTCTATCAAGAAATTAGCATGTGTTTTTGAGTGCACTATCCCTTACCTTAAAGAATGATCCAGCCAGAAATATATTTGTGTTTGTTGTTAAGCTGCTTCCAGCTAGAAAAGTTGTAGCTTTGTTCTGAGACTGCTAGCTCCGAAATGTGTTTGTCCTTAGACTGGTAGATGGTACATATATCATAAAGCAGAAAGTATTGCTGTTATTTTCAGAACTCAAAACTTAAAAATTGCCCGCAAGAATCAAGAACGCATCTAAAAACTGAAAATAGAATATCAAGCAAAGCGTAAAAGGCTTGGCTATGATTCCTTTTGTGTTCTTTGGCACTTTGAAAATTTCAAAACTAGAGTATAAAACACATAGTTTAATAGGTCACATCTATTGGATGCTTTAGCTTCTGACCAGCCATCATACATATCATGCACTACATTGATCATTGGTTGTGAGGTAGATTAGTTATGTATTTCTTACTCTCCTCTTTCAGACAAATTACGCTAACAAAGGGCTGAAGGTATGCTATTCAGGTAATAAAAACAACTTTGAATAAAATTATAAAATAAAGCAAAAGCTTTTCGAATATTTATTTACCCATTGTCAGTGAAAGTAAAATTCTTACAAGTAAAAATACGATATAAGTTAACAACGTTGTCATGGTAACCATTATATATACAAAAATTTTGAAAATAATTAAAAACAATTAAAAACACTTATATTACAGAATGACGTTATTATGATCCTACGTCACACCATTTCGGAATAAGTTCAGTACATTTGTATTCAGTTGATCATTTAAAGATGGTCGCAGGACAGCAATATAAAAGGCTTCAAGATTTTTTCTGGTACGAGCATTAATGGAGGCATTGCGTAAAACTGACCATGTGAAAACATGGTCTTTATTATCTTTTAAATGTTTAGCTGGCTTGGAAGTTCCCGTCTTTGATTCATGCTCTTTAAAGCGAGTAGCAATGTTGCGTGCTGTTTCACCTACATATACCTCACCACACGTACATTCACCCTTGTATATTTTGCATGCTGGGTAAATGTTCCTATCTTTCAGGGGGAATAAACTTTTAACTTTCTTTGTAAGCCATTTTATTTTAACATCAAATCTATTGTGCATAAATGCATGAATTCTTTGGATAAAGTGCTGGGATATTTTCTCATTCAGTTCACAAAACGGCAATTCTACTAATAAAAATGGCTTTGTAACTTCAAAAAACCGTTCAGGTATAATCAGTTCATCTTTGTCACGTTCTCGTTCTTTATTATCAGAAAATTGATTCATAACACTTTTAATGTAACGATATGGGTAACTAGCATTCTTGTATTTGGTTTTAATTAAGTCTATTTCTTTATTAAAGTCACTAGCTATATGGTATGATCTATGTAGGTCTCCATTGATGGTATTATGTTTATAGCGTTTTGGAATCTGGGAAGTCCAGTGCGAAGGTATTTTTGTATCCTTCCTATGAACACTTGTGACAGCCTCACCAGATACAATATCAATTTTTGTGTCGAGAAATCGGTCAGAGTTCAATTGTAAATTTTATGTTAGGGTGGTAATTATTAAGGGACTTGAATAACTTGTCTTCTTCATTCTTTTTGCGTTTCACAAATATGTCATCAACGTACCTTTTATAAAAAAGTGGTTTCTTTGGAATAACCAACTCAGTTTCCATTTTTACCATCCATATGCCTGAATGATAACTAATAAGGGTCCACCCATAGCGCAACCATCCATTTGGTAAAACTTATTATTAAAAAGAAATGTGCATTCAGTAGTTAGCTTTAATAACAGTTTTTTGAATATCGACTTTTTGCAAATTCGTTTAAGCTTTTTGTTTTCATAAATTTCTTTAATTATGTGATTTATTGTATCTTTCCAGGGTACGTTGGTAAATAATGACTGGACATAATAAGACATATATTCGCTATCCTTTAACGGTGGTAGTGTTCTGATCATCTCAGAGAATTCTTGAGTATCCTTAATAATAACATTATTATTAGCTAATGGCTTAAGGTAATCACCAATAACTTGTGCTGCTTTATAAGTGTATGTACCAGATTGATCTATAATCGGTCGAAAGTTTAATTCATCAACTGAAACATCTTTGTGGTTTTGGAATTTGTGAGTTTTGGCGGTGGCATACAGCTTAGCTGGTTGGTTGGAAGTGGGTAACATGTTTATATATTGTTTGTGATCTTTGAAATGTCGATATAAGAACCTTGCAATGGTTACCATGACAACGTTGTTAACTTATATTGTATTTTTACTTGTAAGAAGTTTACTTGCACTGACGATGGATGAATAAATACCCAAAAAGCTTCTGCTTTATTTTAAAAATTTTATTCAAAGTTATTTTTCTTACCTAAATAATCATGGCGAATTATTATACTGTATGCTAATCAATTTAATCATTAAATGTCTATTACCTTGCTTGTACTATCCTCCACCCTCTATCCCCCAACAAGAAATTCATAACACTTTGTTGTAGGAATCAGTGGCTAAGAGGTTTGGGGATTAGTCCTTTTTAGAATGGTTTACTTCCAGGTTTAAACTGTCTCTATCCAAGGAAGTCTAAAGGTTTTTGTGCTAGAGGTTTAAACTTATTATGTCTTCAGTCGGTTCTGCTATGTTGACTCAAAGTTGGACTTTCAATAGGAAACGAACAATTTTTGCATCCTCCCCTTAACAGAAGGGTACTGAACCTGTCATAAGTTTCAGCATATAGACTTCTTTTAGGATTTAATTATTTGTTTGTTTGTTTATTTATTTATTTGAAGATCTATTGTAGCGAGAGGTAGGAAAGTATGTAGCATTTGATCATATACAATTATGGGTTGACAATGCCAAGCAGGTAAGATTTCAAAAATATCTTTTTTACATATTGGATTTGATTGAGTAGAAGTTCAGCTAATCTGAAAATGTTATATGTTGTGCTTATTCAAGTACAGTCAATTTTAATTGTGCAGTGAAACCTCCAATGACTAATATTCCAGTGTCTTTTTATCTTTAAAGAGTTTTTTATAATGTTTAGGGAAGAAAGTGCTTCCCAATATTTAAAGAAATTTCATTTGATTGAATATTAAACCCATATCTCTTTGAATTATAAGGACTTATAGAAGAATTTGTTTGCAGTCGAACCAGGCTGTTTGTTAAAAGGAGCATTAAAAATTTATCTTTAGAAGCACTCCACATGAAAAGTTTTAGACTGCAGTGTTTATATTTCACCGATTTCATTTCAGATTAATTTTTTTCTAAATGATAAAGGTTATATAAAAGGTTTTGATATCACAAGTTTTTTCTCTAATTCAAATTGATAGGTAGATGGAAACTTTGATTTCTTTATTGATTTTTGGTGAAAACTTTTGTCACATTTAGGTAGGCGAAGAAGCAGATATGATAGAAGAGATGAGCAATTGTTTTCAAGACTTCGATGAATTTTATCAAGTATTGGAAATAAAAGATGTTCAGTTTGAAAATGTTTCATACTTTATGACAAGTATTACATGGTTACTATGGAAATATATATTCACACACATCAGTCCACAATTATTTGAACAGATTAAAAATAATTTTCAGTATATCCAAATACTCGATCAAGTGACATGTAAGCTGTTTTTATTGATTTCATTTCCAATGGGAGTTTTTTGTGCAAAATAGGTTCTCCTCAGTTTTGGGTTTTCAGTAAGGATTTTCAAAATGTCTCTCAATCTATTTTGTTTAAAAGATTTGGAATTCAAGAAAAAATTCATTTTGAAGAATATTATTTTTGGTTAGATATTTTGGTTGTTTAGATATTATTGTATCAGTACTTACCATTGTATAGATAACATTCTTATGTATTATTTATTATGATATTGTCATTTACACTGGCATGAGGAGATCTGAGGGGGTTTTTGAATAATGGCTTCTGGAAAAATCTGCTGAAAATATTTTAGTCAATTTTAGTTTTTAAACATTTTTTGCCAATAGAATTTTACTAAAAGTTGCCAAGCTTTACAAAGTCACAAACATGTAATGATTTGTCGTTTCGGTATGGATAGGGTTAATTGGCAATTGTGTTTGTATTGCCAACTGAAAAATAATGAGAACTTGATTTGGATTCATATTCCCAATGTTGGATAATAGTGAGGGTATTTATAACTAAATGAACAGGGATACAGGGATACCAGAATACAGATTGACAATTAATTATCTTCATTTAAATAGGAAGAGATACAAGAGGGGTGGACTGATAAGAATTTTATATAGAAAGTGTTTATGAGGGATAACAGTAGGGAGAACAACAAACAACAGAGATAGTAGAAGGGGAATTAATATTTGTTTGTGATATATAATCCCTGATCAAAAACAGAAGGAATAGCAGACAGGGAGTTTATTTGGGAACAATATATTTGGTGTTCATAGAAGTAAAGAACATAAAATTAAGTTTTAAAAGTGTGTTTCCAGCTAGGTCAGGAGTAAAGTTTTGAAGCTTGGTGATGCAAATTAATGCCAAGAAAACAGGAGGGATAACACTAGGAGATTTATAAGAGTATTAAACAGTTTATGAGAAAGGATCGCATGAGATAAAAAGTGGAGGTTATTCCTATAAAAATAGTAGAGATGTCAGAAGGTGGGACTCTGAAGTATATTTAATGATATAGTTGTGCTACATGATGCTATGAACAGTGAAACTATACACAGTTTGGATTTTTTATGACAAGTAGTATATGAATGTGATGGTGTTTCAAATAAATGAATCAAGTCTCTTCTTGTGATTCTAGTAGCCAAAGTGTAATTGAGTGGAGCATTATAGAAAGCATTTGAAGTGCTATTTTTGGAATATAATGGATTAATGCTGAAAGAAGTCGTTAAAATGTTTCGGATTTTTTGGATGTTGTAATTATTATTATCATTTTTTTTGAACTATGTGTGGAAACAAAATTTTTTACACTTTTAATACAGTTGCTGATGCAACATTCAAACATGCTTGTGATTCCTAATTATACCGAAGAGTGTTCATGTTAAAATCTCCTGTTCTAAACTTGCAGATAAATCTTTACTTGATTGGAAAGTCAAAATGACAACATGTTTTTTTTAGGTGAAAGATATCGGAATGGTGAGGAAGTCATTGGCACTGTAACATCAAGTGAAAGAATGCTTACAGAAAGTGAAAGGAACTATGCAATTAACAACTATTGATAAGTGAGTTATTTTTGGTTTTTTATATTGTTTGATCTAATATATTCTTAAATAATCTTTGGTAGTATGCAATAGTTATCCCATTGTGCCCAGTAGAATATGGAAAATATTTTTTGCGTTCTTTGATTTTCACTTAGACACAATGTTGATTGTGAACTACTTCTCTTGGCATGATCTATATAAGTGGAAAATAATGCCTACCTAGCTGCACAGAGTGCAGGACTGGTGTAAAAGCATTGTATTAACCTGCTAATGCAATGCTAATTTTTCCTGTAAAATTGTTAGAAGATTTCTCAAATTGTTTTCAAATTTTTTTTTCATTTTATTGAATTATTGAACTAATGGTTTTTCTTCAAAACTATGCTATGTTATTATAGTTCGCCATATTTTTGATATGAAATTGATTTCTATTAGCTAACGGCAGCAATATCATGGAGAAGATCATCATAACATTGGAATAAAAGATAAAAGTATGCGAGTATGTTAATATTTTCTTCCCATAATTGTTTATTTACTTATTTCGTTCAAATGTTTATTCATTCTGAATAGCGCAAGAACTTATGTTAGATATAATATTACAAGATGATCAAATCGACTTATTCAATGAAATTTATCCAACTTGTTTTCTTGATGCACAGAATCATGTTCAACAAGCAGTGGCTTATGATTCTCGAAATATATATGCCTGGCTTTAGCATGTCAATACAAGTATTCCAATGTCCTCCATCATGTCGCCAAAAAGAATAATTTTAAAGTGGTGAAAATTCTTATTGACCATGCTGCTGATGTGAATTTTAGAGATAAACTGGAGCACACACCACTTCATTGGGCTGCACATAACAACAGTGATAAAGTAGCAACAATACTTATTGATCATGGTGCTGATGTCAATTCCAGTCATATAAGAAAATGTACTTTAGTTTAAAAAGTGATCCACCATATATTTAATGATATTTTGCATGGTATTTAATGGTATTTTAGGTTGATCATTCATTTTTATGTTTCATAGCAATTTCACCTAAATCAATTAGAGATAAATAGAAATTCTCTTTTTTATTTGGTTTGTCATTATGGTTGTTGTCCACCAACTGTTTTCCCATTGTGTTATTCCCAAAATAAAATGATGAAGAAAAACACTTATACAAACTCTCTATGAGAATATGAATATTTATGAAAATATGAATTTTTCTTCTTTGTTTTTTAATGTATATTATGGTTGGTTGCAAATGTTTTTAATAGATCATTCTATCGATTTGATTTTATGGAATATATAATTGTTCTATAAAAAATTTGATTTGTATCTTTTGCACCATAGTTCTCTTTTTTATGCCTTTTAGAGGTTTCTGTCTTGTTAGGGATAAAATAAAATGTTATGGCGTCTTTTGGTTATTAATTTTATTTAGTTTGTCCATGACGGTTTTTATCACCTGCTTTTCTTATTGCCTGAATCTCAAAATAAAACGACAAAGAAACACACTTGATATACACCAATTGAGGTTTTTCTAAACAATTACAAACTCCTTTTATCGTCATTGGTTGAGCCAGAAGTTAAATGCGATTAAAGAGAGCAATAATTTTCTTGCCAGAATGATATTTAAGGGTGTTTAGAGTGCATATGTTTGGTTTTAGTGATTTCTGCTTCAAAAATATGTGTGGAATATAACATGGAATCTGTGTTTTATAGATCATTCTCAACATAGAGACAGGTCATTTAAAAATGATATTGCAAAAGTTTAGTAACATGTTTTTTGTATTTTCTTTGTAATTCTTCAAACACCCAAGTCTTGTGTTTTTAATGACAAATTTGAACTACCCTTTTGTTTTTTCAAAATTAGTCTTATTAAAAAAACACAAGTAAAGATACAATTTAGTAATCCGAACAACAGCTTTCCCTGAAAGCTTTGCTGCTAATATTATTGATGTGCCCAAATGTAAGTATCCTCAATATAAGACTCTAAAGGACTGTCATTGGGAGGCCTGATTTCACTGCAAATTTTGTTTGGCAACACATAAATTAAATGAATTTCTATTCTTTCCTACTTGCTATTATACACACACAAGTGCAAAAAGATGTACAAACAAATAAGTCATTCATTTTAATGTATCTTATTGAGTTGCCTTGAGTTAAATATTTTGTATGAAATATTTGTTTTATAGAATTATTGCATATAAATATAAAAAACGAAAAGAAAACCTGATTTTCTCAAGTTGGTATGATCTTAAAGTTCATTTTTCTTTTTTTCTTTTTTTTTTTATTATGAACCTTCACACCAATTAATTATTAGATGGGTTATCAAAAGCGTCAGACACCAAAACACATCATATATCTTTAGCATCAGTCATCAAATGTATCATTTATCATACACATCAAACATCATATGTATCAGACATCATATGTATCAGACATCATATGTATCAGTCATATGTATCAGTCATCATATGCATCAGCCATCATATATATCAGTCAGGATATGCATCAACCATCATACACATATGTCATCATATGCATCGGACATCAGATGCATCAGAGTATTGAATTGAATTGAAAGACTTTATTTAAACTCGGTTAAAATATACAATAAAAGGCATGGCTAAGAAAGCCAGCCTA
>JANSTP010065121.1:0-14058 GCA_025330745.1 Cladonema radiatum
TGGGTTCAGCCATGATGTTGGACCTTTTACGGGCTCGATAAAATCCAGAGCAAGTAAGCGATCTAATTCATCGGAAACTTTTTGTTTGGTATGGTATGGTATGGTATTCGACGGATATTTTGTTGAACAGGCGGTATTGATTCGTCAATATGAAGTGGGAGCTGGTAATTTTTTGGTAAACCGGTACCGTTGAAAACATCTGAATAATTATCAACAACTGTTTGAGTCGATACTGGAGTTTCAAGATTATTAATAGCATTATTTTGTAATGAGGGTCGTCTGACACGAAGAAGATCAAGTTCTTCTGCTGATGATTTGCCTAAAAGCGATCCGCATTTACCTTTCACAACATAGATTTTGGCAAAACACGATTTGTTATTTGCTTTAACAGTGGTAGAAAATTGACCAATGATCTGAACGGGTGATGTTGCTTGGAACGAAAATATCTTCTTAGATGAAGGCGCGATGGTAACAATGTCCTGAATTTTTGAGTATGATGGTTCGTCAATAATGTTTATAGTAGATCCCGAGTCAATTATCATTTGAACTTTAACATTTGCAATATCGATTGGTTAATGAGCATGGTTATGACGACCCACTTGAAATAGACAATCATTGTCAGAATTTTGTGAATCCATATCGTTTATTTGTTGAACATTGGATTGGTTTCGAAACTGGTTTGTATAGCTTGCATTATGACGACTCGGACGATTAGCGGAGTTTTGGTTGTTTTTATTTACAGAACTGCCAGTATGTTTGGTTAAGCAGCAGTTGGCAAAATGACCTGTTTTGAAACAGCGATTACATGTAACATTTTTACTTCGACGACATTCATTTCCCAAATGACCTTTTATATCACATCTTGAGCACTTTAACGAATGATTACTTTGTTGGTTTTGTCTTGGCTGGAATTTTGATTTTCGGTTGGTAAGTCGATCAACGTGTTCGTGCACCTCAGTGTCACCGGTTGATGAAATAGCTTGATTATCGGTTTCGATTTTAGATGAAAGAATAAATGCATCTTCAAAGGCTTTTGCAATTTGCAGTGTTTTTTCCAATGTTAAATTTGTTTCTGTAAGTAGCTTTTTTCGAAGTGTTGTAGATGGAGATAATATGATCCCGGATGTGTTCGTTTACACTGTTGCCATACTCGCAGTACTCTGTTAGCTGTCGAAGACGTGTTGTGTATTGTTCAATACTTTCATTACGGTTCTGCGTCGCTTTATGAAAAACTGATCGTTCAAATGTGACATTTTTTGTCAATGAAAAATGAGTGTTTAAGGCAGTATATGCAGCTTCATATGTTTCTACTTCTACTGCAAGAGTGTCATATATATCTTGGGTTTCTGGACCCAGTAAATGAAGCAATAGCGCTTTCTTTCTGGTATTGCTAGTGACGTCTGAAACAGCAACAAAATAGTTGAAGGATTTGATCCATTTTTCCCACCTTTGCGAGACGGTGTTGACATCTCAATTTGGCTGAAAAGGTGCCACACCTGAGCCATAAATAAAGAAATGTTGCATAAAATAAGATGCTAAGAGGGTGTCAATAGGTGTATCCTCGTCACCAATGAAGAATCCTTTGATTCTTGATATTATATTGGACTGGATTGGAGCAGATTGAAGAAACTAAATTTACGAGTAACTTGACGACATCTTGTCTTTATAAATCAGCGTAGTCCGTTGTTAATACTTACGATCCCGCATAATACATTCGCGGGAACGCTACAAAGGCAACTTCAAAACTTTAAGAAAAATTTATTTCAGAAAACTTGAAGGGCCTATTAAAGCCAACCACTCAAAATGATACTTTGCTTTCAAATTGCAGCAACTTATTTTTATGCTTGAACATTTGACCAAAGCTTTTCCGGAAACCTTAAGTTGTGTTTTCTTTGATAACAAACTTTTTTATTTATCAATGGCATTCCAATTTTGTTTTTCAAATTGTTTTAAGTATTTTATATAAGCAAGTATTTCAGCTAAATTACAATTAAAATGCTGTCCATTATTAAGATATCAGTGCTTCCTTTTATTATATACATTGGTATCTTTTCCATGCTGATGAGTTTGAAACAGCAAATCTAATTTAAGAAACTAAACTAAAATGTAGTATTTTTATTAAGTCAGCGACACAGTCGATGACTTATTGGAATCGGTGTTGTTGTTTTTGTTTTTTTTTCATTTTTGAACGAAAAAATTTTCCGAAAAACTTTTTTTCCGAAAAACTTTTTTCAATTTGAAAATGAAAACTTTTCGGCTGAACACTGCTCATCTAGCTACTTTGCTTTGCTCCTTTTACAGAAGATTTTATCTGGCTGTAAAGGATTTCTACATCGGAGCATCAGCCCTTCACCAGTATATAATATTGAAGAATCTTCTGCAGGGAATATTGCAAGGAGGGAGTACAGATCATTAGTTCTAGGTAGCTAAGTACAGATCATTAGTTCTAGGAGGTAGCTAGCTAGCTAGAGCTAGCTATATATACTTCAGAGATATGCAGGTTTTAAATGCATGATGCAAGAGATTATTTTCAGTTTTTCTGGTGCAAAGAATATATCTGTATATGCCAGTATGCAAGAAGCTTGATGCATTTTAATTCTGATGAGCTGCCTTGTTCATTTTGTGTTCGTTACTATAATCTTAAGAATTGTATCGGCATTTTTTGTGAGGTAGCTAGCTAGCTAAATGTCTCTCCCCTGTCCTTGCTTATTGCCGAAATATTTCTGTTAAGTACAAGTCAAAGTACTTTTTCTTGTGTATAAATAGCCACTTAATAGATACTGTGCCACTTCAGGTAAATAAATCTTATTTAACGGCATTATGAGGAAAATATTTTAGCAAATGAAAAATGTATTGTTATTGAAAAGACAGTTTGCAGATTGTGTCAGAGACACCCCCTTGAATTGAAATAGCTACAATATTTGTCTGGCGTTGTCCAGCAGTGAGAAGTTCCGATGAAACTTTTTGACCTGCCCTTGGATTTTTATTTAATAAGAAATGCAGCCTTTAGCTTAGTACCCCAAAAGATTTTCTAATAGCAAGCACCCTTAAGATCTCGCTAAAAAAGGCCATTTTTCTGCGCTGCAGCCTGAATTGAAAACATATAATTAATCTTGTAGAGGCATCACTCCGGTCATAAGTTATTTTGTTATCCAGTGCCTGAGCTGAGCTGCCTCTCATTCATTGATCTGCTGCAGAAACGTCAGTCAATTGATTGATCACATCCTTTAAAACCAAATTTTTATGACACTAAAAAGTTGCTGCCCTTCAGCTTCAATGATCATAGCACAATACGTGATGTTACGAAAAAATTGATAAAATGGCAACAAAACTAAAATTTCACTTATTCCCTGGTGATGAGATGTTTAATATGTGCTTGCAAGAGACATATGGTAGTCTTTCACACCAAATAAAGACTCATTAAGTCTTGTAACACAGATAAACATTTTTAGATGTGGATATTCTGCCAGTACTGGCAGAGTAAAGGTTTGGTAAAAGGGTACACATCTTTTCTCTCTTAGTTGTAAAGTACACTCTAGTAGTGTACTCTCTATAACTCGAACCTCTATAACTCGAATCTCTCCTTAACTCGAACAAATTATATTGTCCCTTGAAACCCAAACATTAGAGATTCACCATTCTATAACTCGAACTCTCTTTAATTCGAGCAAAAAGTAAAGTCCCCTGGAGTTCGAGTTACAGAGAGTCAACTGTATCTAAATCGAAACTGATCTTAACACTATTCCAGTTGGGCTTTTTTATGTACGTTAAACAGTTTAGGGGGGTAGGGTAGGATTGTAATATAACATGTTATCATGAAGAAAATTCAATCGCCACCACTTTTGTCACGTGATTGTCTGATGACGTCATCATATTGTAGAAAGGTCAAAATGTCCTAATTTTTTGTCCAAAAATTGGTGATTTTTCGAATTTTCGATTTTATCGATCATAAAAATTTAAACTAGCCTCATGAATCAGTTTCTCCCATACAATGAGATACTTTATTATTATTAAAACACTAAAACATCATTTCATTGGTTATAATCTAAAAATAGGCTGCTAGAGCATGAAAAAACTTGGTATTTTTTTTATGTTTTTCCATAAAATTTGATAACTAGCATCAAAAAATGGTTAATAGAATAAAAAGCTCAAAAGCTTTTGACTTGAAATTTTCAGGGCTAAATTATGACTAAATTTTACTCACTGAGTCAAAAGATGAACGCTATTTAAGGTTTAGAAATGACGGGAGGGGGCAATTTGAAAAGGGTTAATTCAGTAATTAATGAGTCTGAAAATGTGATTGGGTTATAAACTCGTTTCCAATTTGTTCTGATTTTCTGAAAAAAAGTTAATCAATTTTCCGCAGAGCAACCTCCATAAATTTTGCTGGTACTAGCAGATGCACAAAGCACTCAATTAATTGCTGTAGCTACAGTTAACTATCAGTTAAATAGCTACTACACCATATTGTTGTAGCTACTTATTGTAGAAACTATTCGAGTTGTTCTAAATGGTACTTATGATAATGGTATTTATCTTAATTGTTGTAGAGAATTTTGTCATTGTATTTGCTTTGTCACACGTTTATTATTCTTGAACATGGTTGTAGACATGTCTAATCATTGCATAATATTAGGTGGCAGGTGTTTTATGTATCAAGAGCAATTGACATTTGGTCTGAATAAATATGTATTGTTCAGTAGGTATTTTCAAATTTGCCTGACTTATTTTTTGATACTATATATACAATTTTTTTGTTTTGTTCTTGCTTTACCATTTTTGCTGGGTCTTATCAGGTTATTAAAGTGGACGTGATGCAAGATTACATTGTAATTTAAGACTGTTTGTTGATCTTTCAAAAATTTAAATACTGTAGAAATTATTAACGTTATTTAGAAATTTTTCAACGTTTTTGGGTTTTGCTGAAGGAATTTCAATAAAGATAGCTATTATCAAAGAGTGCAAAATCAGAATTTAAAATCGAATGAAAAAAAGAAAATGCAGTTAAGAAATAATATAATTAATCTTTTTTTGAAAGTTTTTTCTGCTCTGTAAATTATGCAAATTGAAAAAATCAAATCTGAAAACAGTCCCATGTTTCTCCAATGTTAGTTTTCAATCTGCCATTGCTTAGCCTTCTAATTATTTTAGTTTACTTTCTAATTGATTTCTTATATTTATTTCATTCTATCCTACCGCTAACATTTTTACTTTTCGATTATCCAAAATTATTTTTATTGTAAGGGCATTGCTTTACTTAATAAAAATTTGAAATTAACATAAAAGATTGAAAACTTTGAGCAGTAAGCTGTGGCTTTGAAAAATTATGTCATGTCAAAGCAAAGCAGAAAAAAAATTGAAATTATAAGAAAATAATGGCAGTCTGTTTCTCCATTTTTCATGTGCCAGTATAAGTATCAAGTCCCAATAGAATTCTAAAACGTCATCAACAATTATGTATCTTGGCAAATCTATTTCAATGTTTAGAATAGATATGAATAGTTTAGATAAGTTTAAAAATACGCAAAATATAAGGTAGAATAGCATGTCTAGTTAGATAAAAGCATGCTTTAAAATGAGGCCAAAATTAGCTATTTTTGCCTTATTGGTCTTTCAGAACGGGAATGTTGTTACCGACTAGTAACCTTGTCCATTTAAACCAAAATTCATGAAAGCATATAAGTAACGAGTTCCCAAAGCCAGGTCAATTACGTAAGAACAGGGTATGTGGGATCCGTTTAAGAAATTGCAAGAATTCTAAGAATATAATTTTTAATGAATTTCTCAGTATTATCCACAAAGCGCTGACTTTGCTGCCGCATGCGGCTGCTTTATTTTATTTAGTTATGTTAGTGAAGAAGCAAACAATTGATTCAATCTCTGAGGAAGCAAAACCTGCAAGTAAGTTTTTTATCATTCTCAAATAAGTTACTGCATTGGTATTCCAAAGGGTTGTGTATATAAGTTTTGTATAAAATTATAAGTTAGGTTCAATGAAAATTATTTGATAGGATAAAAGTATCAAATTCACTCAATTATATTCATGGATTTTAAGTCTCTTAAAAATATTAGAAACTTATGCATAAATTTTTTTTAATTTTTTTATTAAGTTGCCGAAAAATATAGAAAAAACTAAATATTTTGAAAATTGTGTCATGTCCAAGAAGCCTTATTTACACATCAAAATAGCTGTTTTAGAGCATCTAGAACTGAAATTCTTTTTTGCCGCCCAACCATGGGGGGGGGGGGCATTCGATAAGCCACTATAACAAGAAAATCTTGCCCCCCTATGAAATTTTTCTGGCTACACCCCTGATACTGTAGCTGCTATGAGCAATCTTGTCTTGCTGGACAACCATCACATCAACACAGCTTTGTATTTGTTGAAAAACAAACCTCTCATAATCTTAGAACAAGCCAGTTCTTGTGTATTTTATTGATACTGTAAATAAATCTTGTAATGTGGTGATAACATAGCTAGCTAGCTAGCTAGCTACATATTAAAAACAAGCTTCAGATCTTCTTCTGTTGCTTTTGCCATTTCAACAGTTTTAATTTTAAAGCTATGAAGCTAGCCATCTAGTGCCAATTTTCTCAGCTCCCATTGATAAAAGTCAAAGACATACAAAAACTGCTTTTCAAAAAATGAAATATATACTTGTTGACTTTATCTTTTAGTAACAGAAAGACAGCCTTCAGTTACGGCTAAAAAGCATGGCTGCTAAAAACATTTAACGGAAAGAACGAATTTGATTGGCTTAAGCTTAATAGCCTATGCAATTTTATATGGAGGCTGTAAAGTATTCTTCGGTAAGCTGCGAGAAAAGCCTGTGCAGACGATATAGAGGTCACGAGACTACAGCCTAAGAAGAAAAAAATACACGGGTAATCTAAGAAAAACTTACCTACGGAAATTTTTAAAAATACACGGGTAAACTAAGAAAAATTTACCTACGGAAATTTTTAATAAATCTTAAACAAATGCAAAAAAGTTAGACAAATGTCTGTAATATTCTTGACATTTTGTACGAATCGCAAAACAATAAGATAAAACTTGAAGAACGCCTAGAATCCCACTACATTTTTTATAATTTCTGAACTACTAAAACTTATATGACCAAATTTTTTGACTTCGAAACGACATTTCATTACGGACATTTTGAGAAAAATTGGGTAAAAAGTTTTCTTAGCGCCTTTCTGGAAGCCATTTGCTCAAAATCACCTAGTTTAACTTTTGAATTTGGATATTACACAAAGGTTACTACAACTAAGAGAAAGGCTTTGGCCTGAAAATTTGATACGGGTATAATTTTAATTTTGCATCATCAATGTGACGTTGGCATGAAATTAAAGTGACGTAATGACGTCTGGTTTTCGAGGTCACGCGTGGCAGTCGTCCTGAATTCATCATCAAAACAATCTTCATGGAAAGAGTCGTCCCAGAATTTTAAAAGAGAAAATCCCAATCTAGATAAGCCTTAACTGGAGGTGCTCAGTTTTGAGAAAATTGATGATGACAAATGCTGCAAATTATTTTGTAAATACTAAAAATGATCAACTTAAAAAAGAAAAGATTTTTAAAATATTACTGAAAGAAGGAATGGAAAGAAATCTAAGACGAAAAAAAAATATTTTCATGAGTTAGCCTAGCGTTAGAATGACTTAAAATAGACCAGGCTGAAACCACATTAAGCAGCCAGCCCTTTGAAAAGCTACAGCCATGCTTAGCATTGGATAAATACTCGACAGCCAGCAAAACAGTGTCTGGAAATCACTCTATTCTAAATTAATCTTTGATTCTAACAAAATATCACGGATGAAAAATTATTCGAAAAATGAGAGGTGGACACTCTGAAAGGTGAAATCTTTTACTTTACACGATAATACTTCTTTTATTGTTCTTGAATTACCTGTGTATTCCATAGTGATTTTGCAATCGTCCAACATACCATAAAAATATGGAAAACAGGGATGGCTGCCCACTTTATTACATATCAAAGCTTCTGCTATGATATAAGAGTCGCTTTACCTATCGGAGAAACACTTCACGGCTACATCTAGTTTCATGCTTCTGATACAGCTTTTTTTTACAATCCCAAAAACTCCTTCTCCGACTATTGAGCGTTCTTCTGCATCTGTTGGTTTGAAACGACTCAGAGATACATTATTGAATGGTACTTGTTTTATCTATTTAAATTGGTCGAAATTTAATTGCTTTGGAAAGTTTTTAATCTAGACTAGAATCTAGTCGTTCTTGACAATTCGTGCAGAAAAATTATCCACCTCAGGAAAACCAGGATCGGGAGAACTTGCCGAGTTGAGATTTGCCGTAGTAGCCGATATCCCGATTTTTCCCGATTTTCCCAAATCACTGTTTTTCTTGTTTTATGGCTCTGGAGAATGGACTAGATCTAGTCTAGTGAAAAACCGATAATAGCTACAGTATATTGATTTGTTTAAAGTGGTACGTTTAAAATAATTATTTTTTATGCCACATTAAATTAGAAAAATGACGGTATTTTCTGTCGACCTAGTATATGTCTTAACCCTATTTTAACTGGGCTTTTTTGACCCTGAAAAAGTTGGGGAGGGGGGGGTCAATTTGACCCCCACCAAAATTTGTGGGTTTCTGTAATGCTATGGCCATGAAACTTTCTCAAGATGAAGAACAACTCTTACTGACTCGATTCAAGCAAAAATTATTTTGCTGACGTCACCATAATGATGACGTCATCACTTTTCAAGAAAACAGTCAAAAAACCTTGAAAATAACGTCATTTTTGATATGACGTCACAACGTCGTTGTGACGGCAAATATATGACGTCAGGCGAATGTTGTTGATACTTTGAGACATATTCAATAGATTTAGAGTGCAAATAATCTCGGTTACCTCCATGGTCAATGGTTATTCTGAATATTCGATTTTGAAAATTGAGAGGTGGTTTTGAGACATGGCTTCTAGACAAGGGTGCCCGAAATTTTAGGACCAAATTTTTTTTTCAAATCATTCCTAATAAAAAGTTATTAAAAGCTGCCAAATTCTACCGTTTAAAAATTTTCTGTTCAGGAGTTACAGCCGAAAAACCACAAGGGGGGGTCAAATTGACCCCCCCCCACCAGTTAAAATAGGGTTAAGCGGCTACATTTATTTAAGGAATAGTATTCTCTTAACACTTTCAGTGCCACAGAACCTATATATATGTCATGACACCTTTTTCTCAGCAACCTCATGATATATATATAGGTCAAATAGTGAGTCTCGAAAATCTGGCGGGAAATAAAAACAATTGCTTCGGAAACCAACGTTTTCTGGAAAATCAAAAATCTAATAATATTTGTTTCTTCATCTTTTGAAATGTTTGTCAATGCAAATTATTTTGTTGCGTAATGAATTTTGGTGTGATATTTCATAAAACATGGTGAAGCGCAAAGTCCTGGCTCTTCTTCACAATTTTCACATTGATATCGACTCTCTTTTCTAAATCCTTTTGAGTAACAGACAACCCGTTTAGTCGATCAGATATCTGATATTTGTGGTGACAGCAGTCTCAGTGTTGACTAACATTTCTCAGACAACATCTAACATCTAACCTTTTCTTTCCACCTTTCTTAATATACAGTAAGAAAGCATCAAACTTTGCCCCTTCCAGAAAGTAAAAAAGTTTTTTGATTTTCCATTTTTATGTTTTGCGAATACACCTATTGCCAACCATTGCATCATTCAATGCCACCCATTTTCTGACTGTACTCGTAAATTGCCTTCAATTTTTCGATGTTTCCCCGCTGCAATTTTTTCCCTGTTTTCACTACTTTAACTGTGTGAATACTCGACAGCATCAAAATTTCTTTATCAAGATATTAGAAAAAATTTTCCAAATTCGCGAAAATTTCTCCCTGCTAAAATTTGTACCTTTAAGGGGATTATAGCCACACCCAAGTAACTCTTTCCTTAGTGTAATGACAACTGCACCTGAATTTCTTATTCTACTTTCAAGCTGTTTGTTCTTCTGGGCCTGGCTGCCTATTTTTCCCTGAAAAGACGAACGAAATTCTAAGAAATTTGCTATCATCACACAAGCTAAACATTTTGATACCAAATTGGGCTCTCTTGTTAGGAATGTACTGCTTGAAACTGAGTCGACATTTCCAAACAAGGAGCTCCTCATCTACTGAAATAAACTTTGTTGGAATAGGGAAAGATTTGAACCTGCTTACTAGACACTCAATGATAGGCCGGACCTTGAAATAACGATCTCTGTTAGGATCTTTTCCATCATACAAATTGTTATCTGCAAAATTAATAAATTGCAGAATTATTCGAAAGCGATTTCGCAACATAGTTGAATTGAAAACCAAACTTTGCAAAAGAGGACCTAATGACCAATACTCTGATACCCCTGGTCTTGAACTATCCCTGTCGATAATACAAAGCCAAAAATGTTTTAATTTCAGTTATTAAAGTTGGTTTCCAAGTCTGAGAACAAGAGTAACGTCTGTCATCAGGATGTTTTGAAATATATTGTTCAGCATTAAGATTTAATTGCTCTGATATAGTATTGCGAAACTCTTCAGTGAGAAAAAGTTTAACAATGTGAAGTATTTTCCGGTCCCGAGATAAATCAATTTTGAGTCCTGGGCTTCCAGTTAATGGTGGAATGACAGGTGGAACATCGATGCCCGATAATTTCATTTCTATATCAGCTTCTCTTCTAGCTTTATCTTCAGTTTTTTCTTGGTAGCAGAAGATCCACCTCTTTTACAAACGCCCCTTCTTTGCCCACGTCAGTGCTAATTCTACGCTTAGAAAATTCCTGGTAGAAAAGAATGGCATTCTGAAAAGAACAAATAAGTAAAGCAGCGCAAACTAAGTTTAATGTCGTGTCATCAGCAGCCATTTTACTTCGTCTGAAGTACTGCAAGAATCATTATATAGCTTCTTTCAAAAACCAAGTAAAATGCCCAATCTTCTATGACGTATATATACGTCAAGAGGTCGCTGCGGAAAACCTGAAAGACTGACATGCAAAAATCGTCCAGCATTGAAAGGGTTGATGTGGATATTCCATTAAGCAACAACGTTTATTTAAAGAGCAGTGTTATCTTAAAGTTGTCATTCAATTAAGCAAACAGGATAGGAAATTCCAAATTCCACAATTGTTTTTTTCCAACAGTAAAATTTTTTCAAGAGGAGGAAAATACTTCTACAATAACTTGATCATCAAAATATCTTACAATCATTAGTTTATCACGGTACAGTTTCCTCTTAGTAAATAAATCTCATATTCTTCCTGTAATCTATGACAATCGTATATTTTAAAATATCGTGAATACTTGTCTCTTCTCGGTTTTGTTGTTTCCCTTCCTCCAAAAGTCTCTATGTACTTCATCAATCTCGTATAGTTCAACTTTAATGAAGAGGGAGTATCAAGCTACTTTCAGGCTCTAAAACCTTTTTCATTACTTGAGTGCACTCGTGTGTTGTGTTGACTTCATGAGAAAACAGCTCGTTGTCTTCATGGTTGCAGGCTACTAATACCATCATGAAATGCTCGTACTTCTTGCAAAAATTAGTCGAGATAGCTACGACGTTATAATTATGAATTTTGGGAATAATATGCTCCATCACGTAGGGTCTCTTATTTCTGCAGAATCGAAGGCCAAATCAATTTTTTGCTCAATTTTTTCTTCTTTACTTTGGGAACAGTTTTATGTAGTCTCCGTACTTCTGCATGACCGTTTCATAATCTTCTTTGTTGTCATCGTCTTCATCATATACTATGATGGGTGTTTCATCTACAACATCTAGATCCTTTACTTGGATAAATCACATAAGAAACTGGTAAACTATTCCCATTTTATAAGAGTTATTTTTGAATATAAAAGTTTTTCTCATACTGAAAGAGACCCAAGCATGGGAAGTTAGATGGGAAGATATTGGTTTCATATTTCAGTCGAAATAGAAAAAAAGTCTCTTCCTGTTGTCAATCAAAATTAAAAGCATCACAGTTTTAGCTTCCATTTTGCAAAACAACAGGAAGAATAAAACAGACAACTTTCTTTAATTCCGTTATGTTATACATTTCTCGTTACAAAAATCAATACCAATTTCCAATTTATAATTAACTCTACTATAAAGAAAACAACTTATCAAATTTGCTACCAAACGAAGTAATGTTTTTACAGAGCACGACACGGTCACCATTTTCTAATTCACCAACGTATATGACACACAGTAATCGTCGGCAAAACGACTCGATACTCGGTACTTGAACAGTAAGAGAAGGTAAAATTGAAGGTAAAATAACGGAAATTGTTACTAAAGGAGCATCTAATTGTAATAATTGCTTGGCTTTTTCGATATTGTCCTCAAAAAAACAAATAAATTGGATCATTCTTCAGACATTGGTAAAAAAATTCGTTCAAAGCGATCAATTAACTTGATTATTTCATGTCCTTTTTCCACAATTTTGAGCATTTTTCATAATAGGCAAATGTATGGTACTTTGAACCTTCTTTTGTGACATAATAGTTCGTATATTTTCTTTGAAAATGAATTTCTTTAACTTTGGCTAACAAGGCTTCCATTATTTGTTCTGAATTGAACTAGGTAACTTTAATGAATTTGTTTCGTCATCGTAAATGAGAATCTCTCTACCAAAAGGGTTTTTATAGATGCGCTTGTGTAAATGTGATATTTCCCGAAAATAAGGGTCAGGTTGCTCCAAGTGTTCAAAATGTTTCCCTAAAAGCAAACTTGACCTTTCGATCAGCGAAAGCTTCTGCAATTTGACACTCTTATTTGTCCTGATTAAAACAGTCTTCTGTTGTTGTTGCAGTGACAATATCGTCAAAACGAAATTTTTCTTTGGTGTTGATGCAGAAAATAATACCTTCGGGTTTTCTACTGTTGGAAAACTCTATGGAAATGGTATCATAACGACCTGCATGAGCCAAAATCATGGTACTCAAACATTTTCGAACAGTTCTCTCCATTTTGACAAATCAAATAAAACTTCCCAAGTAACAGCAATCAGCATTTGCAACATTGTTAAATGGACCAAGGAAATAAACACTGTGCTTATATTATGGAAAGATGATGGTTGACGAAAGAGGAAAACAAAGTTGTGGGCAAACATGTTTTTCAGCCAAAAGTGTTTCTTGCCCTTCTTTTAAAATCCTGTACCCCTCCTTTACTCATTTCTAGAACAATGTTCCATTTCCTACCCCCAGGGTCATGCCCATGCCGTTTCCAGAAAAATAATTATTTCCACTTTTTCCGTTGCAACAGGCACTCCACTACCCTACCAAGCCCATTTCTATCCAAGCCTGATTTTTTGGCGGGAAAACAATTATGCCAACAGACGCGTTTACTTCCTTTGTCAATCATCATCAAGTCAATAAGTAAAATTTGCAACGCAATAACCGGTATCAAGAAAATTAGAGAAAATTATGACGCAAATTCAGGAAACAAATGTCAGTCAGTTGAACACTAAAAAAGAGTCAAAAAATTAAGAGAAAGAAATTATAAATGATATTTTGCAAATTAACCCGTTTAATTTGGTGGCTTTTGTCCGTCGGTCGCATGAAAGTTTTCCAAATATCAAAAGATCAACTCTTTGCTATTTAAATTTGACTGAACACAATCAGTGGTTGGAAAAACATAAGGAGCAATTAGCAAACTAAAGCATAAAATTAATATTGTAAATAATCTGTGAATTTCAATTTGTATATGGTAAATGCTGTAGTATAATTTTTATGTAAATTATGTAATATTTTGTAATACTTGGTTTCATTAGTTATAGTGCTTGAATTTTTTCTATATTATTTACAATTTTACTTTTAAGTATCTTAGGTACCTATTCTAATCCTAGTTCTGGTCATGAAAAAACAAAAATAAAAAAATAAAAACTTAATAAAATAAAATATGATTAAAAAAGACATTTCACAATTTATAAAAAAAATAGATCATTTATGAGAAAAGCAATGAGAAATTATCAAATTATAAATTCTATATACAAATTATAAAAAATATAAAAATATGTATAGTAAAAAATATA
>JANSTP010065232.1:0-14058 GCA_025330745.1 Cladonema radiatum
GGCCACCTAAAACTTGAAGGCCGCAATTTGACAGATGAACTGCCTCTGGGTTGACGACAAAAAATTATATTATAACAGATCATGATAATCATTGATTATGCTAAGTTTAAACTATAGCTACTCCAAAAAAATATATTTTTTTATTATGACTGCTGGATCTTAATCTTGCTAAATTTTAAATTAATTTTTCATATGAGCCTTAGTGATGTCTTATTTTTTATACATCTAAAAAAAAAATCATCTTTTTAACTCTTTCATATAGTTTCAGTTCATTTCCTTTTATTGAGTATTTCTTTGAGTTTTATTTTGAAAAGCACCCGTCAGAAATCAAAAGGTCGAGATTTTTTTATTCTTTTACGTCATTGCTTTTCATTCAATGCTCTCTCTCGTTATATCGAGTCAAAACATAGCTTCGAATTTTGCTAATCTAAAAGCTATACTCCTGAAGAACAAAAGCAAAATTATGAGCAAATATTTGAAGAAAACAGTATAATTTTTATGTAAAATATTGTTCTATTGATTTAACATAGTGCTCAGAAAGAATTAGTACAAAATTTTATCTACAACTTGAGAAAAACGCCATTTTCTATGGGGGCCGGAGGGCTGAAAGGCCGGGGGCCGTGGATCTTGAACGCCCCAAGGAAAATACAGATATCATACCTATCATAAGTGAAACTTTAATTATCGAAATAAGGCTTAAAAAATCAAAAAAATTATGGATGTCATACCAACATAAATTTTTTTTCATTCTTCTTAGCATATGTAAGCTATCACAAAAATGATTTCACAGGACTGAGCAAAAGGGTTTATGACTTGATACATTATTCAAAAAATGCATAGCCCTAGCACATCTGATTGGTTCATAGCAAAAACAGTAGCCTTCAATTAAGGAGATAAATTACATAAATAGTGAAAGATCCAAGAAAAACACGTTTGCACCAGGGTTTTTGGGAGCACATATTTGTAGTAAAAACTCAATCTTAAATTAAGTTTTGAAATTTAATCTTCAACAGAAGAAAGAAATTTAACCCTAAAGCCAAACCTAAGCTTGGTTTGTACATATGTCTTCTACCAAATAACACGTCTACCAATTTATGATATATGACCAAGTTCCAGTTCAAAAATCTTTCTTAAATTCAACTTTGCCTACAAATTTAGATTTAGGGCAATTAGTGGATACAAACAAAATAAGTTTTATTAAAAGTAATCTTATTACACTACTAAACATTTTACAAAATTATAACCAATTACTATCATACTTAAATTACATACCGGTTTTTCGAAAAATATATTTTCTAAACATTGAAAAAATCACTGAAATCGATGCCTATATTTTCTTTCCTGTTTTTTTCAAATATTCTAATATTCACAGCCTTGAAGTATGTCCAAAAGAGGGAGAATGCTTCCAAAATATTTACTACACTTTGAAATATATTTTGTTTTACTTATGAATATATAAGTAACAAATTATGAGTCTTTGTAGTATGGTCGAAACAAAGTGCTCAATACAAATTTGTAGAGCTATTATACTTGGTAAATGAAAACTACAGAAATTTACTCAAAACTCTGAGTTTCGTGCATTTTTTTGCAATCTTCGGTTGAGACAAAGAAAAATTTTTTGTCTCAACTGATGAGTGCATAAATCACAAAACTAAATTAATAAATTAAATTAGTATCTAAAAATATATATAAATCACATAAAAATATATAATCTGGCTAATAAAAACACAAATATGTGTTAATCATTAAAATGTTAAAACCAAAAAACAAGTAAAGCCAGTTTGTTAAAAATGTGCTTCGATTTATTTCCTTAAAAACTTCCTATATTAACATTATATGTAGTGCTTTTTTTAAAAGAATTTTCTCACAAGTCTTTATAATATGATTATTGCTGTAACAAATAAAAACGTTCTATAAATATACAGTTGCTTTGCTGGATGAAAATATCTCCATTACCCTCCAACACTTCAAGATCTAAACGCTTTTACCATTTTTAACTAGAAAAAATTGGCTTTCATGGTAAATATGAACCATCAACTAAATAACATAAAGAATCACAAACAAACAAATTTCAAACCTTCAATAGCCAAGCTCTTTTTTCTCCTCTAGCACAAATTGGCAACTTGAACAGCTGAAAGGATGAAGGATAAAAAAACTCAAGATCATAGCTATTTTTTCAATTTTGAATGAAAAATTTTATCTTCAATTCAATCATATCCTCATCAGTTTGTTGATGCAAACAAAAAATTTTTCTCTAACAAAGGTAATGGGTCAAATCTTAAATCTTAAGATCTAAGGATAACTCAAGACATTCTAATTGTGAAATATAGTCAAAAATCAGATTTTTGACTGACATGTCTGCAAGTCCATGCGTCTTCATCAGTATGCTTTCCATCAAACGGTTCGTAGCATGTTTTGTAAGATCAAACTGGACATTATGTATATACCTGTTTTATAAAAATTTGTATTATCAACATTTTTCATCTTTAAAAATTATACTTGCTTTGCTTTTTATCCAGGATGAAAATCTATTCAACAATTTCAAAGAAAAAAAAATTTCCACTTTACTTAAAGACGACTTAAAAGATGCATTACTCAAAAGAATCTAGAAAGAGTAGAATTTTTCAAAAAGTAAGTTTATAATCCCATCAAAGCTACAAAACCAAAGGTTTTTCTCTACTAGAATGATACAGAATTTTCTTATTTAATTTGAAAAAACGATCTATATGATATTTATTTCGAATTCATGATAAGCAAATTAAAATAGTTTTGAAAAAGCAAAATTCTACAAAATATTATTATAAAACAAAATATTTACATAACATCTCGTTGCATAAGTCATGAAATACAGGAACACAAAAGAAGACAGCAAAGATCTTCTCATTGGACCCTATTTCACCTCTTATCGGGCACACATGTTACTATAGTTCTATTAGTCAGGGCTGATATGTTCAAAAAGTTGCATTCGCTTGATTTTTGAGTTGGAAGCAAAATGTATGCTTTTTTGTAATGTTCAAGGTAAGTACATTAAATCAAAAAATGTCTCCAATTTTTGTTTCCATTTTTTTTCATTACACAGACTGAATTTGGACCATGCCCATACTAAGTTCAGTTAAAATTTGATATTGTGAAAACAAGTTTTACTGCATCTATATAAGAAGCTAGTGAAAAGGGAAATTGAATTCGTATAGTAACCCTATCTTGAAAATCTTTTGTTCAGTATTTATTGCAGTGCCATTTTTAAAAAAATTAGGGGGTAAATAAATAAATATTTGATTTTCGTTAAAAAATAGAAAAAAAAAAAATGCGTTTTTGAAACTTTTTTTTCTTTACTTTTACCTTAGAGTTCCATGTATGTCTAATGGAAAAAATACAAACGCTAGCTTAAAAATGACAATTTTCACATACCAACTAAACCCCGGGTTGTTGGATGGCAAACTTGACAAATCTTGTGCAGGCATGTTTGAAAAAAGAATCTTAAGGAGCATTTGAATATTTTGTCTTAACGCCATGTGTAAGTTGAAAACAATAATAAATTTTTTTTATTTCTTATTTTAGATCAAAATAAAAAAACGTGTATCAAATTAATGATATATTCAGGTGAAATGAGCCAAAAAATTTTTGTATCTTATCTGTAATTTGAGTGGTAAAAGTGGCTTTGTTGCAGATCCATCACTTAATGCTGTCAAAAAACTTTTTAAAAGCATACATGAACGTTCTCAGTGTAAAGATTCAAGTGTTACATATGTCGCTGAAAAAACAGTTGGAAAAACTGCCATTCAACTACTAAGCGACAATATAAAATACCACCTTAAATGCTATTTAGCTTTGCAAAGATAAACAAAGTAAAGAGAGCTAAAAAGCGATACTATGATGCAATAAAAGAGAATCAATCAAGCATTGTCAAAAAAAAAAGTTGGGCGACCTTCCCTCAGTTCCTCAGCGGAGTTACATCATGAAAGGTTGGCTACGAGGTCACAAGCTGAGCCTTACAATAAAACGCTTATATTTTATGTCAAAGAGAGGGTGCAACGGTTCATAATGTAGAGTATTTCAAACCGGAAAAAAATGCTGAAAGTGGCAGAAAAATTAACAGACAAGTTGTTTTTTCGTAGTTTAAATTCCATTCCGGCCTCGGGTGATGCTATTGCCAATGACATATTTTATCATAACCTATGCTGGGCAAATGCAAAAAAAAAAAATCTGAAAATAAGAAGGAAGAAATTAGCTATCATCAAATGCTATCGAACTCATAAATTATGTAGAAACAACATTTAACATTAGCTCTTGACATGAATAAATTTAATTCAATATATAAAAGAATCCTAATTGAAAACGGAGAAAAAGAAAAAAATCTTTCTAAAGATTATAAAAAGAAGTTGAAAAAATTGCTTAGCAAATTATTACCTGATTTAGTATTTATCAAATCCAAAAAAAAAAAATGCCAGAGCAAATAATTTCTCAAACATTACAATCTGATGTAATAAATACATTTAATGATCAGCGCACTATCCAAGAAGATCATCTCCATACAATGTGGAAAGTTTCAAAACAAATTAAAGCATAATTGGAAATTTTGTGGGACCATGATAACCTATCAACCTTCACAAATACTTTCAAGATTTTTGAAGTGGCTAATTGAGGGCCCTCATGTCAAAAAATACCAAAATGAAAGAAGTAAATGTATTGAAACGCTCACATCAACTGTGACACAACTTGTTACCCAAAGTATGAAAACAAATAGGCAAATAAATTACCAAAATAGCGTTGCAAAGACTGTTAATAGTCACAAGAAAGTTCAGACACCACTAAATGTTGGTATTGGACTATACTTATATAACGCTACACGTAGCAAGAAACTGATTAATTTTCTGTCAGATTTAAACATTAGTGTAAGCTATAACAAAGTCATGACTATGAAGACTGATATCGCAAGTGCAATACAAGAAAGAAGATTGAAAACAACTAACATTTTTGTACCGACAGCTTTTTCAGAAGGCCAGCCAGTGTTTTTTGCAAGCAAAAATGTTGATTTTAAAGTTGACACTCCTGATGGGAAAAATCAACTCCATGGTACTGCTACAGCTGCATATCAGCCAATCTGCAAAAATGCAGAGGTAATATCTAATACTGTTCATTTTATTGAATTGAAATTGTATTGAATGTAAATTGAAACTACAAATTGAATTATAGAAAGGTTTAATATATGCACAAGGCTGCTGAGACAAGAGTGAGGGGGTTGTCTTTTGGAAGTCACTACACTAAAGGATATCAGGCCTCTCATATCTGAAATGAATAATAACTAATATTTTTTTAAGTAATCTACTTGCAGTATCAAATGGGGTCCTAAGAGAGTTGAGGGGTACAGCGAAAATCCAGGTTTTTTTTGTGGTGAACCAGTACCGGAAAATATGGTTTATGACAATTACATTTCCGACATTCAAAACAACGAGAGTGACAAGCACTTGAAGCAAGATTGTGTATGGGTACTTTTAAAAGTCTTGTGCAACCGTTTCAAATTAACATTCCAACGGGTGCTGCGTACAATTCATTACTGTGCGAAGCAAATGCCAAAACAAAAGTCTCAACACTTCCAGTCATCAAAGGAAGTCTGATGGATTGAGCAAATTTATAGCGCGCAATTATGGAAGCAAATAACCTCTGAAAAGAATTGCTGCCAGGTGCAAAACCATTATTTCCTTCGACCTTCAATTGTATTTGAAAGCTGTACATCTCCAGTCCAAACCTTTGATTAGAGATGAGTTTGTATTTCGAATAGGAGAATTACATGAGGTTTTTTGTGTTTTTAAAATACTTGGCAAGGTCATTGATGGTAGTGGACTAGATAAAGCGTTTGAGGAAGCAGGTAATTATTTGCTATAGTTTACACAACGTTTTCTGCAAGAACAAATTAAGAGTGCTCATCTTCAAATATTAAGTGGGCCAATTAACAGCAAGTGTGATTAGATTTCTAATAAGCAACAGAAAATGTAAGACTTTTGTTATAGCAATTAAAACTGCCAGGTTTCCAACATCTTGAACAAAAAGCTATTGATTATTGCCCTTGTTAGTGCTTTCTTGTTAGTGCTTTTTGCCATAATCTTGTAGGAAAACCTTTTTTTCTTCTTACTCATTCTTATTTATAATTTTTCAATATTGCACCTAGAGCCTTAAAAGTTATTAAAATATAAAGGTTGGTTTAATTTCATCATTAAGTATATATGGTCCGACCATACTGCTGCAAGTTAAGGAGGGAAAACACATGTATAGATCTCTTTAAGCGCATTTTAGCCTTTATTTAGCAATTTATCAAAATTATTGGGAAGCTTTCTTAAGCAAGTATTCTCTTTGTGAAAAAAATCTCAGAGAAGGGGTGATTGATGCAATAATGGATACAAAAGCTCCAATTTCGAAAAAAAAGAAAGTTCAAGAGAAAAACATGCAGTTATTGAGCATCATACACAACCCTGAATTCCAAAACAACAAAAAAGAATGTAATGATAGTATTAGAAACCAATCGAAATTTTATCACAACTACATGCAGATATTTGAATACCTATTACTTTTCGTTCGATCATCACGCCAGCAGTGCTGGCAATTACACTTACAAAGCCTGCATCAACTTATTCCTTATTTCTTTGCATTTGATATGCAAAACTATGATAGGCTGTCACCAGTTTACCTTTCTCAAATGATGGCCTTGCAAAAAAAAGATATGGAAACATGGAATTTCCTAAACTCAGGACATTTTTCTGTCAATAAGTTGTCTGTTCCATTTTCAGCCATTGGTGCAGATCCTGGCATTGAATAGCAGAACAAAACGATGAAAGTTGCAGGGGGCATAAAAGAATTAGTGCATTAGAAGAATTCTTCTTAACAACTAGAGAAATGGAAGCTATTGTCCATGAATTCGAAAATACTTTCCAATTTGAGAAGGTAGACCAAGATTGACGACATTACCAGTTCACTGACGGGAAAATTTCCCAATAACATGCTACGCAGAGAAACTGTCAGCAACTCTTAACTCTGTAAATCTTTCTTTTGTCAACACCGACAGCGTTTCTAATATATTTACAAAGAAAGTATTAGAAGTAGAATATGCTAGCAAGTTTTTAAATGCTCTCGAAATTGCAACAAAAAAATACAATAAATACGTAAGCGAACAGTTATGCGGAGAAAGATCAATATGTGATTCCATTAAAAAAGAACACTTACCGAAATTCTCCAAAAACAATGTAAAATATCCCATGAAACTGGGAACTCAGATTATCAAAATCAAAGAGGAAAAGAAATCGATGACTCGCTTTTTAATAGCGTCACAATCTAGACCTGATATTAATATTCCATATTATATTGGTAAGTTCGAATTTTCCCTTTTTCCAAGAACATTATTTGGTATAGATGGCTCCCTTCATCAAAGCAACGATAAATCAGTTGTAGTTTCGGAAATGAGAAAGCTGTACGAAAAAATCCCAGAAGAAAGTGTTTGTGAAGATGAAAATTGGAGAGCAATTTTATTTGATGGAATGGCAGTAGTAAACAAAATCAACATTAAAAAAGCAAACATCAAAACATGTGAAGAATTTGCAAAGATCTTTATAAATATGGTTAAGTCATAATCAACAGGTTTTAACAAAATGTGGGCGGTATTTGACCGGTATATGGAACAATCACTAAAGTTGTATACCTGTAATAAAAGAGCAGAAGGTACTGCAATTCACTATCATATTTGCGATGAAACACAAATCAGACATCTTTCAACAAAACAATTTCTTTCCTCAATCGAATTAAAGCATGAGCTTACAGCTTTTCTCAACTTGAAGTTTGCAGCTTGGATGCTGCTTCGTTTACAAGTTATGCTTGCATATATCAACATACATGTATTACAAATATTACAGACTTGAACGCTGAACTAAAAAATCATAACTGTGAAGAGGCAGACACTTGCATTGTTTTTCTTGCGCTTGACATATCCAAATGTAACCCATTGACAAAATTTGTCGTTCATTGCACTGATACTGATGTGCTGCTGATATTGCATAGCTATTTTGACCACCTTTGTTGCAGCACAAGATGGTATCTTTTCAAGAAGTATCAGAACGAGTCCCACAGGTTACCACCAACTAGATCATCATTTGACCCAGCATTGTTACAAGCACAGTTTACAGCACTGCAGTGGAAATCTGCTCAAATTATATACCCACATTTACCGAACCCAAACCTTTTTGGATGGAAGTTATATTCAGCTTTAAGCTGATATGAGTCTATGATGACAACCATTGCACCAGCCCCGGAAGCAATTGTCGAGTTAAGCATTTGTGCTTGCCAATCAGGGTGCGTCAATCGAAGATGTCGAAGTATTAACAATAGACTGAAATGTTTGGAGATGTGTCTCTGTTCTGATTGTGAAAAACTGTGTAGATGACTTTTATTTTGATGGCGACACAAGACGAGGCGAGGAAGACAAATAATATTTCCTTTGTGTATCTCTTGTTAATGTCTTTTGTTGTGATAGTGAGTATTCACAAATGCTTTTACTGAAAAGTGTACCTAAGCTTTAATGAGATATTTGAAAAGACCCTACCAAATAAAATATTTGATCAATCCTCCAGGTTTCGTTCATATTTTAAGCTTTGAAATATGCTCAAAGGCTTCTTTTCATCCATAAGTTCACTCAATTTTTGTTATAAGCAAATTTTTAACTAAATCTTCGTATTACCTATGCTTAAACTATGCATTTTTTTCTGGATTATGCCCAATAAACCTTTTACTTGAATAAACTTTAGAAGTCGTAATTTTGATCATTTTAGCTTTCCTAATATTATATATTGTCCATTAGTTTAGAGGTTTCAGCGATGTATTATATGATAAGATAGTGTTTAACCCTATTTAGCTTAGGGGGAGGGGGGGAGGTAAACCTCACCCAAAGACATTTTTTGCATCAACCTTCCACGTAGTTCATTTTTTTACTTGAAATATGAAAAATGAGTGTACAAAAATTTAATAGCAGTTATTTTGGTGCAAATTTTTTTTTGAAAGTCTACTCTATTCCCCTGTAGTGTCATCAGCAATCAACCTTGACATGCAATTTCTTAAACATTCTTGTAATTTGTGATATCAAGTTTGTCTAGAAGAATGCTATTCCACAAGCTTGGGGCTCGATACTTTTTGAAGAATTGAGAATATTTAGTCTTACACTTGGGTACTACAATTGTACCCTCACATCTTAATTTATGTTTGTTTGAGGGGTGAACAGTATATAAACTATGAAACATAGAAGGACAACACATTTTTCCACTTTTATATACAAGACAAAGGACATTCTTAACATTAAGTTTGTACACTGTCAAAACCTTTTCATCAGAGAATAGTGCAGAGGTGTGTTTGAAACAGTTCCTAAAATATATAACTCTAATGACATGCTTTTGTTTACGAAATAGGAGTTCTAATTTTGATTTGTTGGTACTAGCTCAGGCTTTGTTTCCATAATTTATGCAACTTTGAACAAAAGCAAAATGAAGTCGAATAAGATTTTTCTTGGTGATAATTCCCCTTGTATTACATAGAACACCAATGCTTTTAGAAACCTTATTGGTAACATATTGAAAATGTTGTTTCTGGCTCAAATTTTCATCAATCAGCACAACTAAAAATTTTGTAACGTTTTCTCTCTGTATAATCATATTGCTATTATCATGTTTGGTAAATCATTCTGCAGATTGCGTTTCTTCGCTGACTGGTGGAAAATAACACATTTCGTTTTCTTTACATTTAATGAAAGCTTATTTGCTTTGAACCATATTGTTAGCTTTTCTAGCTCATTGTTCGTATTTTTGTAAAGAAAAAAAGGAAAAAAGGTCTAGAGAAAAAAGAGAATAGAAAATATTTGGGTAATATGAGATGTTTAAAAATGTGCTTCAAAAATTAAAATGCAGATACAAAGAGTGACTCTTTACTCACCAATGAGATTACTCTTCTTTTTTTCACAAACTAAACCGAAGAAAAATCATATTCAGAACTTAAATTCATAATGGTTTAAAAACATAAAAACTTGTTTTTCAGTAAAAAAAATAATGTTCAAAATATGTTCCAATTTATTATGACGATAATTACTTATCTCAGTCATAACACACTTTTGCATATTTGGAAACACTCCCCAAATTTATCTTCTCAATGTAAAATCTTCTTCAATTTTTTTCAGGTGATAGGGAAAAAATAGCATGCCATGCCATCTCTCCTGACTTAAAAATTAAAGTTCTAATGATGCTCCTTATATTCTTCGTGATTTCAGAAATAAATGTTAGTGAAATTATTTCTACATGCAAGACTGGAACTAAAGAAATTTTGACTAATGTTAATTCAAGTCGGTGTTCTGTCAATGGAAAATTGAAAACAGACTCAAAAAATTGCAATACAATTTATTATAAATCCTGTTGAAAGAGGTTTTCTTCAGAGCTCAAAAAACGTTTTAGTATTAGCCTCTTATTTTTCAATAAGGTATATAGTTTATGAACTGAGACCAAACTGCACCCTAGTTGGATTGTATGATTTATAGCAGTCTGTGAGTTTTCAATTATCATATTAATTTTTTAGACTGTTGAAGGATGTTTTTTCTGACATATGGTAGTCATTGGGTTAATACAGCCAACGAGAGATGTAACAAGATTTAACAGATGATTTACAAAATTAGCAACCTGCAAGTCAATTTTGATGCCAGTTTCCTGAAGAACACTTCAAAATGAATGAAACGCTGATGCAAGATTTCATTTCGATTCTTAACCGTAATTTTGGTTCTATTAGGATGTTTCTCAAATACTGGATAGCCTTTGCCTGCAATGAAATTCACACAAGCTTTTCTAAGTCTCTCCAAATTGAATTCTTGTGCGACTAAAAGCTTTTCAACAGATGGTTGTTGGGTCAACAAAAATTCTTCACATTTATTCTTTAGAAAGTCTATTTGATAAGCTTCTGACAACAGCAAGAGACTTTGAACATTGGTCCTCTCTAAAAAAGAAAAGGAATCTGATAGAGAATTTACCAAAAACAAATATGAATAAGCAAGAAATAACTGTCAAATTATAACATTCTTCAATCGCAATTGAAAGAAATTTACAAGTTGGATACCTGTAATTTTATTTTGGAATGGATATAATAAATTTAGTAATTCTTGCATATCTGCAACTTTTATTCCAGATAATTCCAACACTTCAACATCTCGCACTGCCTTTATTTGTGATTTGAAAACTGGTGACGCTTTCATTAGATAATCACGATGAGCATAAAGTTTTGTTTCACCAATAACCAACACAAGATCATATGGCTTTGTAAAATCCAAATAAACATTATTTGTGTTCTAGAGAAAAAAATCGTGTCTATCTATAATATTTAAATTCATAAGGATATATGATTTAACATTAACAAGGCTAGTTTTGGCTTACTCAACAAACCCGGGAAAATTTAAACAAAAAAGTTCAATATTTTCAAGGAAAATCATTGCAAGATTTACCAAAATTATTGTATGCTGTATTTGAAGTAAGTTCTCACTTTCATAGTATTGACTTGAAGAATAACAGAACTATGGCAAACCCACAAAAACATTTTCTATGCCCTTGCTCCTAAGATCATGTTCGTTATTTTTTTAACAAGATCTGTAAAACACTAAGAAAAATCATTTATTTGGCTTCAGATTCATTCTGAATAACAAAAGGATATATTGAAAAGCTACCTGAGAATCAATTTCTTTTTTTTCAGCTGATGTTGATGGTGGACAATTGTCTATATACTTTCTTTTGTTGCCAGTTTGATCCATAGCAAAAAAGTGTTTAAGTTATTTCTTACTAATTATAAAAATCTGAAAAAATGAACAGAAGAATGCACATTATAAAGAACAAAAGAGTACAATTGACACTATTAATTGCAATATATTAGACGTAAAGACAAACTGGTTAGTTTTATTTTTTCATACCTTTATTGTGAATTGGCTTCAAATAGGTACATTTTCATATCTACCAATTTATTGCTTACTTTGTGTTAAATTTATTATATAATGCTTTCCAAGTTTCAAAACTACAAGGGCAATATTGAATTGAAATTTTCAGTGTGCTAGATGTACAATTAAAAAAAAAAAAAAAAAATCAGAAATAGCCAGTGTATTCCAAGAAATAGTCGTTCTGTCAATTTAACAAAATTTCGCTTTCCCTACACATTGTAGAGAAAAGTGAATCAATGCAATGTCATAAAATCTACCATCTTGTTCATGACTGCTATAATCAGTGAAAGAAGTAAAACAGCAAATGTTGTGAGTTTCAGGCGTTTTCACTGATTTCAAAAAGTAAATAAGTTAATACACCAAAAAATGTATGTGAAAAATAACTTTATCTTGAGTACTAGAGGCCAAAGGAGATAATGATTTTCATATTTCTTCTGAAACAATATTTTGTAAAAACGTTTTGGGCCTTTGAAAAATTTATATACTTTATCTTGAGTTTTCAAGAAACTGGGCAAAAAAATTCAGTATTTGTAATATTCAATTCCCAAAAAACTTCTTTCACTTAAAATATTCCTGTGGACTATTCACTGTCATTTGTAGTCAAAAATGGGAGCCTAAACTGGCCACCTTAATTTAAATGATGCTCCTTCCAAGATATATACCAGAACTGTCAAAGCTCTAATTCAAATTAACTGTTAGTCTAACTAAATCTGAACTAACTCAATTTAACTTTAACAGTTATGGCAATTCCCAAAGTATTTTAAATATCTTGAAATCAAAAAGGAATCTATGACCAAACAAACAAGTACTGGGCATTAATTTATATGCTTTAGGACACAAACCTACAACATTTTCACCTCAGAAACAACATACCTAAATTGAAATGCAGATGAAGTATGACATTGATTGGAATTATAATTTATCAACATGTTACCATTGACCAGACTTTTGAGGGCAAAAAAACATTACATTTATATTCCATACTTTTACTTTAAAATAATGTAATGTCATGAAAGGCATGACTAAGTCAAACACTGGGTAAAGCAAAGCAAGCAAAGCTTTTAAATTATTTTATCCAACTAAAAAAAAAAGTTGTTTTTACACACAATGAGCAGCTTTCATTGGCTGGAAAATATTGTCTTCATAATGGCGGGTTGTTTCAAAACAAACTTTGAAGCGAATTAGAATAGCTTAATTATACAATAACTATTACTTATAAAACTAAGTAAGTTTCACGCCATATATGTTCAATTCACACAGTCAAACCAGTTGGACCTTCCAAATTAATTGTGTTGCATACATAGTTCTAAAATACTTTGTCTTTGTTTTAAGAAATTGTATTGGTTCATATTTGTAACCTTTAAGACAGGCTATAATTTTACTTGCCCCATGCTTGCACTCCTTAGAGAGGTTTAACAGTAAAACTCAAACAGGCCAGGGCCTTTTTTGTACACACAACTGAGTCATGCATGAGAACAGATTCTAAAACTATACGCAATCGAGATCAATTATTGATATTTTGAGATGTTATTGAGTTGTTTGGCTCTACATTGGAGTGACATTTACATTGGTAATAGTAGTTTTACACAATCTAAAGGGTAAAAATAGGAATTAAAACTCATCAAATTATAGGTCTGTTACTAGATACTTGAAAACTTCTAGCGAATTTGCCACCTCAAAATAATCCTAACTATTGGTCCAACTTCTACAAATTATAAAATAACTGGATGCTACTTGAAAAATTCATATAATTTGACTCAATAAGAATAAAAAGTATTAATACCTTGTGAAATTAAAAAATGGAGAATTTTAGATCGACTTTGACATTTAAGCTAATGTCAAGATTGATATCACATAAGATATATAATTCAGCAATGATGCCTCTGAACAGGTTAAGCAAAACATATTTTCTGAAGGAAAAGAAATAATAATTTAGGTTCATATATTTTAAAAATATATTCATCCCCAACCACAATGAGCAAACACAATAATATACTTAAAGCGGCAATGTCAGATAACCACTTTCGGCATAATTTTATCATAACATGTTTACATTTTTCTTTTGTCTC
>JANSTP010065343.1:0-14052 GCA_025330745.1 Cladonema radiatum
AAAGATAGTTATTTTTTATTAGACACTTCCATTTATATATTTAATATAACAATTAGTTCTTTTGTTTTTATGAATATTTTACTAACAGCGTTAAAATAATTTTAACTTGCATATAAAAATATTTTTAACGATTTTAAAACTCACAGGGAAATCAAAAAATATTTTAAGATTCATCGGGAAACTCAATTGACAATGCTTTTCACCGGGTTAAATAAAATGGTCACCAGGAAGCCAGAAAATAGGGTCAAATGTGACCAGGAAACTCACCGGGTAGGATCTCACCGGGTCACTGAGACAGGGGTGTAAAAACGGGTTTTGACCTTTCCGACATCGGGACTTCATGACTGCAGAGATTGAGCAAAAATTCTTAAGGTTCAGAGGTTTAGCATTGGAACCAGGAGGAAAAAAAGAAAGAACTTTTGAAAGCGTTGGCTGCAAACTCTCAAATTCGTTAGAGAATAAACTCTAGAAATAAAATGGTAAATATTGTCTAGCTGTCTTAAAATCATAAAACATCAAATATTTTGAACTAAAAGAAAAATGAACAAGGGCAGTCAATAATTGTCATGAGTGGTGATGTGTCACGTGTCTAGGATAATAGGCAGCTAGCTTTTATGCGCATCCTAGGATATTAAGTAAATACTTTAAGAACAGCTTGATTTCCTAGGATTAAAATAATTTCCACAGGAATAGAGAATTTTCATTCAGTTTCTCAGAAACGAGATATTCCTTATACCACAGGAATAAAGAATTTTCAGTAATCAAATGCTGTGTTTCAAATTTCTTATAGGTGAGCTGAGTTATAGATCTTCCAGGATCCCATTGACATTGAAAGTTCTACTAACTTCCTTTTTTCGACAGTTGGGCACTTCATCATTGGAAATTTTTCAAGCAACGTGTTCTAGATCAACAGTTCTAGTGTCCACAGGCGAGGGTGTTTGCTCGTATATCCACAGGCTATGTGTTTTGCCGTGATCATTACAGACTAACTGCTGAGTTTTTAACTGGCCAGATATCGACGAGTGAGGTATTCTGCTCAGATATCAGGTCCATAGTCGAGGTACTTTGTGACAGAAGTTGACACTTTGGAGGACAAGCAAAATCGGTATTTTTCCACTTATTTTTGAATTCCTCCACAGTTTTACAGTTTTTTACATCGAAAGTTAAATTAAACAATAAATTTAATCCTGTTGCAGTGACAGAGCGTGAACCATAGTTTTCAGAATGAAATAGCCTATTTCTAAAATTAGTGTTATTTCTTGAGTTCTTACAGGGCTGATTATCATTAAGTTTAAATATATCATCAAGAAGTTCAGTTGCTAGTTGAACGTTTCAAGTAGTAAGAGCTTTTTATTTTGTGTATGTATGTTTCAGATTTAGTGATGATCAGCGAGTATTCACAGGTTGATGCACAGCGAAGGGAAGAGCTTTGAGTTCTATGTAAACACAGCAAGCATCCCCCTTGTCTCAACAACAAAAATATATCTAGTCTCGAAATCCTATGATAAGCAGTTTCTAACGAATTGCATATCTTTCGAAAAAATCCAGATAAGTTGATAAGCAGTTAATGCATCTTTTATGAAGCTAGATAACATTAATGCTACGTAGCAATAGCAATATCTCTACATTTGTGCCAATTAATAAGTTTTTTGAACTGTCAAAATTAGTTTTGCATTCGAAATATATTTCAAAAGAAAAGCCGTCCATAATATTAATATGATTAAAAATAGATTCCCTAGGAGATGCTTTTCTCTCCTTCTCTAAAATATATCTTGTTTGTCCAAGCTCTAGTTATTCGTAATGAACTTGTTAGATTCTTGTTAGAACTTGTTATTCATTCCGAAAAGGCACAATAACGGGACGTTCTTCACGTATCGATGTTTATTAGATTATGGAGATTATACTTTATTATGTTGCATATAAATATCATTCAGTGAAATTCTTTTCCTTTAATTTACAGTTTTGAAAAATTTATTATGTTGTCACACTGCATGCATGTCCACTGCACCTCATGAAATTAAACTCTTATAAATCTCATAATGCGGAGCACGATAAGAGGGACAAAATTAAAGTCTCATATTTAAGAGAATTGTTTGATTAATTTCATTTTTTTGGTAACTTACAGAGGAGATTTTTACGTTTTATCTGAGAGAAAGATGGACCAATTAGAGCACTCATGAACTCAAAATTATCATCATGCATTTTTCAAAAACAGCTAACTGCTCGTGTTAATATGCACTCTGAGCGCGAAAATCTAGAATAGAAACTTCCTCATTGCCGCAGATTCACACATTTCGTAGAAAGGTTTAGAAACACAAGACCTATGATTGTTAATATCAAAAGCTATTCCACCTAAAGCTCAAAATGAATACCCCAGCTCGTAATCAATTCGTCACGGGCCAGAAAGAATAATTTTCACGCGGGCCCAGCAGATGGCTGTCGGAGCAAATGGGTATTTCCAACAGTCTTCTGCCTCGAAATAACCATTTGAAACTGTGTTTCTGCAGATCGCATATTGAGCAGAAACTTTTTTAATGCTATAGATAAATTTGAGAAAAGATCTGTCGGGAATACTCCCATTCTGTGACAGTAGACAGGTGGAATTGAGGAGGAGATTGTTCTTACTAGTCCATACCGATTTCGGTACAGGCTGTGTCCTCTTTTGAGCATTAAGGTGCAATCGCCTTTGAAAATACTAACCGTATTTTCAGTAGCTGTGAGTGTTTCTACCAAACACAAAATTAGTATTGCCATGGGTCACTTTCTTTCTAGGATATTTCTGTAAGAAACTTATTATGGAGACAAATAAGGTGATTTACTAATCCACGAGTTACGAGTTACACTTTACGAGTTGCGAGTTACCATTTATTTTACGAGTTGAATATTTAACTCACGAGTTATGAAGACAAATTACGTTTTCAAGTTTTTACATAACGAGTTACGAGTTCTTAGTACAAGTTACGAGTTATCACTTATCTTATGATGTTACGGGAGTGAATTTGAGTTACGAGTTTCAAATTGCAAGTTACGAGTTACTTTTTTTCTGAGTTTAACATTTATTTAATAAGCTAGATTTGTACATCTTAGTGGTCCGGTGTGGTGCCCAAAGCTCACCGGGCTAGCAAATTTTTACAAAAATTGAGCGGGTTGTCGAAGACTTGGAAAATTTTCACTAGGCCTACACTTTGAATAACCTGGCGGGGTAAAACAAGGAATAGATTTTCGTGGATCCGGTTAGTTTTAGGACTATTTCAGCCAGACTATCTGGAATTTCCATTTTTTGACCCACCCAGGCAGTTTTTCAAGAAATATTCCGGGCTTCTAAAATTCAAGTAAAATATACACTGGGCCAGCCACTGTCCAGGGTCTCTTCGGGCCACTGAATCAGAGATGTATTTGGCTTGGTCAAATAGAATATTGCTTAGGTACAAAAATTGTCCCCACTACTCCATTGTCGAATGCTTTCTTTCGAAATATTTCATCTAATAAATTTTTCTTCTATATAATTTTTGTTACTAAAGATTCTATTTTATATGAGGGATGACGGAAATTATTAACAGCTAATTATTGACGGAAATATTTTAGAGAGTATTACTCCAAATAGATTAGACCATACCGTAGCTTTCAGTCCAATTTTTCGAATTTTTGAAATAGTGGATTATTCCAAGAAACAATATTTTTGTTGTGTTAATTTTTTCAAACGCAGCATTCATTGATTCTACGAGCTTATCTTACCCCTCATTTTCCAATTTTCGCAATTTGCAAAAATGGACGAGGACTTAATCCGAGAAAACTACAGCTTTTTAAACGTCATAAGGAATGAGCTTTTTTTGTTTGACATTGTGTGCAAAAAGGAAAGGGATGCGAATATCGCCATTCATACATCCATTCGTACATCCATTCATTCATAAAATATTCATTCTCTTTGACTTTTCAATAACTGTTATGAAACAAGTTGAAAAGATGGCACGGAAGCAAATGAAAAATAAATGATTTCAAATAGCCATCGCATTGAGAAGCACATACTATGTATCAAATCTAGTTCATTTCAAATACAATTTCATTTCCAAATTAACATCATTGTCACTTATGCTGAAGAATCTGGCTTTGAAAATGGCTTATGCATAGGGCAGCTGAAATTGAAGCGTCTCACTGCCATTACTTGATCTTTAGGTCTCTAGATCTTTAGATCTTTGATCCTTACACCATTTCAAAGTATCTGCTACTTTAATCCCCGTATTAAGCACGCCTTTTCCCTCTGGAACGCATTCTGCTTGATAAGTATCCGCTCCCGGTGGAAGTATTGAATAAGCACCCCTATCGAACAAGCGCCAACACTTCAAGCTCCAGAAATAGGCGATTATTAGAATTTTAGACAAAAATATCAAAGGAAGGCAAGGAAACTCAGCAATTGAAAATGGATAGGAAGCACACTTTGTTTTAGTTTTCTTTACTATATTAAATTCCATCAAAAAAAATTCTGAAACTATTCCAAGTACCTCTTTTTAAAGAGGCGTCATCTCGATCAAGCGCCCTCGAATAAACACCCACTCTAAAGCTTTGAAAATTTTAAACAGTTCTTCGATCAGGTCCATAGCAGACGGGGGCAGAGGGAGGGGTAAACATTTTGCCAAGTAAAAAAGTTTTTTTTATCTTGAAAAAAGTATGAGGATGATACTCAAAAAAGCTTGAAAATTCTTCGAGTAATACTTTATTCTTCTCTGTATTTGCTCTACTTGAAGGGAAAGTGACTAGTCATATAGTCTTTTTAGCCTTCATATATCATCAATTGCTTACAATTTCCAAGAATATTTGAATCAAGGTGATATTTGAATTAACTTTTTCAAAACGTTTTAACAGTAAATTTGACATTTATTAAGTTGATGGATAAGGTAGTTGTAACTCATAGTTTTCAATCTAACAACTCAAAATCCGATCGTCGATTTCATTTCTTGGAAAACGCCAAAATTGCCATTTTAGAGGTTTGAAATGTAAAATTTCCTTCCCTACCCAACCATAGTGGGCGGCTTTTTTATTTTAGCACTAGCCCCCGCCCCCCCAAAAAAAAACAGTCTGCTACGGGCCTGCCTTTGATTAAAATTTTTGACCCCCTTTGTAGTAGATAGATTTCAAAATTTTGTTGACAGTAAAAAAATTTCTATAACAAATAACCTTTAGAAAAGTCGAAAAATCAAGCAACTCATAAAACAAATTCGTGATTTAAATTGCCAACTCGTAAGTCAAACTAGTAACTCGCAATTTAAATTGGTAACTCGTGCAGTAAACTGTAACTCCTAACTCGCAATTCATAACTCGTAACTCATGGATTAGGAATCCACACAAATAAGTACCTATTATGCTATTCCATTTTTTTGTTCTTCCCTCCATCAAAGATCGCTCATAGTAGCACATCTTGTGATCAGATCAAATTTACAAGTCTTGTTTGTAAATGACCAGTTAAAAAAGTGGATGAAACAATCAATTCTCTAGAAATTGAGGCTTCATTACTGCTCCTCGTATTGTGATCCACACTGTAAATTGAACAAATCTTTCTGTCCTTTTGCAATTATTTAACATAAATTCGAACTCTTGTAATTGTGCAGACTTGCCTAAAGTCTAGCGGGATTTTCGGATGCCGGTAAGTACGTCATCCCAATTGTCCTAATCTATTCATGTACGGCAAATATCCGATGCTTTTTCCTCGGCTGAATTTTTTTAGACTTTGCTAAGTCATCATTTTTGTTTTTTTATGGACTATTCCCAGGTTTAGCTATTGTTACTGTCTGTGAAGTAAAACTGGCAGTTGAAAAGAATGTTTTGTTAGAAAATGTTTCATTTTTAATTTTTGGTGGAGCATGTACTTGTCTGCATTTTGCAATGTAGATACCAATATTTTATTTTCATTCATGGCTTGTCCTCACCCTTATCACTGTTGTTTTAAGAATTTTTTTTTTTACCTTTTGTAAAACACATGTTCTTACCTAGATTACGCAGCGTTAAGTGCAAATAGTGCAAAAGCAGTTGTTGCAAAAATATGCTAAAATAATTATACGTAAAACCTATACACTCAGATATGGCTTTACTATGTGACTGTTACATTCGCGATTTTGGTGTCAGATAAATACTAAACTTGTGAAACAAGTGTGAGATAGAAATGATTTCGTTTAAGATCAAGGGCATACCCTAACTCCAAAATAGGAGGAATCGTAATGGATCATATAGAATTAATGATCCCGTATATATAGATGTTGAGCTACCGACAGAATTGCAATATGGAATAAGGAATTCTCTACATCCAATCGAGGTTACTTTATTTTGCTTTTATCAAGGTTTTAAATATTTGTTTTTAGTTTTTTAGAGATTTTTCCTTCTTTGCTCAAGATCTGCCTCTTGGATTACAGGGAGAAATGCACGCAACTCTCCCCTTTACGTTTAACTGTTTTTTCAACTCGTTTTTGGTATCAGACTGGAGCAGAATCAATTTTGTTACGGTCGTAATATTATTTTCTGAAAACAAATATCAAGGTGGAAACATGATAATCTGAAATTTCGTAGGTTTGTCTGCTTGTCTGCAATATTTTTAATTCTCAATAAAGATAAAACCAATTCTAACTATTGGATAAGTTAATAACAGATATTGACGGTCAATTATATCTACCATTTTATTTATTCTGAGTCGATGGTCAATATTGGTTTAATTGGGGAAAAAACACTCACCCCACGTCAATCACAAAGAATTGTAGTCATTTTCGTAGCCATCTATATAGTGATGTAATTTAAAATAATTTGTAAAATTAGATCTACCTATTCCTAGAAACCCACACAAATTAGAGATTAGATGTTAATTCCCTGAATGTAGATAGTGATATTTGTTGGTGGAAAATTATTCTCAGGTTAGAAGAAAGCTTTAGAGAGTTCCTAATTTCCAATGCTCATAATAGGATAACAGAAAATCGCACTACTTTAAATGGGATGTTTTAACGAATATTGACATTGAGTGGCGCTTACTCTTCCCTATCTCCCCACTCGAACTGTCAACAACTACTTACGTGTACGTAAGTAAATAAGTAATTTTAGTTTAGCCACTCTAAGGTGACAGGGATGAAAGACCTTCTGCGCCGAAGCCTGATTTCCAAGGTGGTCCCGTACAAACTTCATTACTGACCTAGGTCCTAGCGTAATTATGCTCCCATATGTGCTCACGATCATTTCCTGATGGAAAGATATTGTGCTCGCTAGACGACTGAGGCGTGGGCTCGAACTCGAAACCTTTAGATTCAACGAACCTTAGGATTCGCTGCCCGATGCGCTACCAACTGCGCTACGCCCCCTTAAACACTTTAGAAAGTAGCATTAGCAGCATTTTAAGCAGCAGTAGTAAAATCTTAAATTAACAAAATGACATCGGCATTAATTACTATGGTATACCTAAAACAGCAATTTATGATGTTTGGGTTTCGCTACTTCGAAAAATCCTCTAATTTACTGTAGGAACAGGCCCGTAAGCGGCAGGCTGGCCTAATTTTATTCTAATTTCTAAATAGAATGTCTTTAACCCTTTTCAGGGCGGGAAGCGGTTAAAAATTACCTTTCAAAAAGAAAAAATCGAATAAAAAAAAATTGGCGCAGGCCAAAGTCCTGCGGTTTATTTTTGTCTAATATTTTTTTGTTGTGCATATTTCAGCCAAATTTCATTTGGTCTCGATGACCAAAACAGTCTCAATAGGCATTTTGTCGCTGCTGATCAGGCCATTTTTGGGGTCAAAAATGGCAGGAAATTTTTTAAAAAATGCTAAAAGGGTATTGAATGCGGTTTTATTGTGTTAATTCTTAATATTCAAGACAAATGAAACATATTAAGCACATTTGGCTCAAAAAAACCAGATTCGGGTGAAAATAGGACCCGATTTCCCAATTTTTTCTTCATTGCCAAGTTTGTTCTGGCGTCACTGAAAAAAATGCTGACATCGGCACTTTGAGGATCCCCCAGACCCATGTCATTGTAATTTTCTGAAACTAGAAAAGTTGCTCTACAATCTTACCAAGTTTCATGATTTTTCGTTGAGGTTTAGAAATATTAGATCGGGGGGCAGGGGGCGCCCTTCGAACGTCCTTAAAATAGCCTGCCCTGAATAGGGTTAACGGGTTGCTTAGATCCAATTTTTTTCTTAATATATTAGGAGGTTCATAAATGATAATTTTCTAAACTTCAGCGACAAATTGGTTGCTACAAGCTTTTGGCCCCTATCAATTATAGCAAAAAAATAAGAACTCTTCAAAACTTGATCTTATTAAAATTTATAAGCAATTGCTCATTCTGAAATGCTCCAAAAATTTGAAGATGGAGAGAAGCCACATCTCTCATACCGAGTTAAACTATTACTTATTTGGTTTTTTGTTGCCTAATAAATACTTAACGCACTGGGCTGTCTACTTACTTCCAGTTGACCCTAACTTTCATATCGCTCTCAAAAATTTAGGAAAACTTCATAATATGACCATTTCTTAGAGGACTGGGGCAATTTTTAAGAAGCACATTTACTAGCTTACAAAATTAGAGTCAAAATCCATATCAAAACCGTCATTACCAAGAACCTAATTAAGTTATTAAAACAGGGGTGCACTTGTCATCAAGGGTAAAAGAAAAAAATCTTTTTTGATTTATAAAGGTTGGATGATTTTTTATTTATTGTAAGCTTGAAGTGTTGAAGAGTTTTCTAACTCAAGAAGTGGTTTATTATCCATATAGCAATTAAACTGCTTCAAATATTGCAAGCCACTTAACAGCAATTACTTGGCAAATTAAAAGTTTAATGAGTGGCTCCTGTGATAAGTCTTATCGAAATTGATTTAGGGGGCGAAAGTTGTCATAAGTGCTCATTAAAACCATTAATCTTAATAAATTGTTAATTAACAGTTAGTATAAATAGGGCTTAAATTCTGCGAAATTTCATACCTGCTTTTGTGGCAACGAGCAAGCTTGAATCGGTAAGTCTAACATATTCTTTTATTAATAGTAGAGACATGTCAATTCAAACATGCAAGAGCCTGAATATTTGCTTCAAATTAAAAAATGTTTGAAATAAGTGGAATGAAATATGAGACTTTCGAATTAAAAGGTCTTGAAAATTTGTTCGAACCAACAAAAATTCGAATAAAAGAGTAATCAAATTTGATGGATATATACTGTGCTACTTTTTTCCTGTCAAAGGTGCTTAAAGGTGTGACTTTAATTATAAAGGATCACTTGAATTATTTCGTTTTTACTAGAAATGCGGTGGATATTTTTGTTGGGATTGCTGGTGCTTTTTAGCGTCGCTTTGGCTGAAGAAACTGAAGTCGACGAATCTGAGACAACTGAAGTGGCTGATGAAGACGGTTCACTCACCGAAGATGATAATGATAAGGATGATAACTCACTCACAGATAATGATGAGGATGATGAGGATGATGATAATGAGGATGAATTAGAAGATCCTCATCCTTATTATAGAAGACGACGCTGTAAGATTGATTTCCTCAAACGTTATTTTTACCAGAAGAATAAGATATTTCCTGGCTATATACCTATATTGACCACATATAGCTTCACAGTTAGAAGATAAAATATACAGCGAATTCTCTCAATATATATCAACCAAACTGTATGTCCTTCCAAGAACTTGAACTTCCTTGGTCCTACACACATCTGTCTCGAACTAAAAGAACTGTCTAACTACCAGATTTAAGCGTTTCTGTACCAAAGCTTTACTTCACTTACAAAACCTTTCTTCGTCCCAACTTTCTAAATAACAAATATAATGGCCTTTTGTGATTGCGAAATACGGAGGGATGCCACTAAATATGAATTTCTCAATCCAAATACATTGTCAGTGTAGTGGATCATCTTTGCATAAATTCTAGTAACAAAGCTTTACTTGCAGAAGCAAACATAAGGCTAGGTACAGTCTGTTTTCGCTAACCTAAAAAAACAGCAGAAAGAGAGGCAAAAGAAAACAGGCAAAAAATAGAGCACAAATACTATTATTTTACAAATAAAAGCTGACAAACAATTATTCCGAGATAATGATTTCGTCTCCACAATAAAAGACTTCCTCAAAAGTGAGCATAGCTAAAATATAGAAACTCGTAATGATTCAATTCCTGGAATATTTAAAAAACTAACCTCAAAAGCTTTTCCCTTAAACATTCTGAATGTTGAATGTTGACATGAATGTTATAGAGTAGTATCTTTAGTATTTCACTCCTTTTTTTTCTCATACAAAGGTACAAGATGCATTAGACGTTGCAGTGAGTGCATATTATTATTATCATTATTTTTTTTTTTCATAATTTTCAAAGTGCAGCGTGTCACCAATCCATTGTTGTTGAAATCAACTTAAGTTTGAAGTATAGCTGACGTGCTTAATCGTTTTTGTCATTGGGTATTTTGATCATGATCATATCTTTTAGTAAGGCTTTCTTGGTAATTTTTTTATCAGTTGAAAGTGGGGGAGGCTGGTTATTTCTTAGTGTGAATTTCAGCGACAAATTGCTTTAACTTGTTGTGAGCTCAAATACCGAAGAAACTCGGCAAAATTGTTTAAAAATCTTCAAAAATTGAAGTTAAAAATTTTGGCATTTCCTTAAAAGCTTAATAAAAACGAGGGGGGGGGGTAATTTGATAATTATTTAACTTTTTAGATCTATAAAATGTCCGCATAGAGTCTTAATCGATGCAGGCGCCTCTCTGTCTAATATGTTCGTAATATGTGTTGGGCCCATACAAAATCATGGAAATGGAGGGTTTATCCGAAGCTTTTCAGTATTAACTACTGTACTTACTGTAATGGCTTGCACGTTTTTCCTGAGTTTCTTTTTCGTTTTTTTAGGACGAAGGTGTCGCTGTAAGTTATTATTTATTATTATTGTTTATCTGTTATTGCTTTTGTTTCTTTTGTTTTTATCTTCATATTTTTACTCCAAATTTTCTTTTCAATATTTACAGAAAGTTTATATCCTATTAGCAAATATTCTTTTATTAGTTATAGCTCTGATTAAAAATTCGGAAACTGCTATGTTTTATTGGGATATTGGAGATCTTGCAAATAGCAACTCGGCAAGTTCAAATTTCTACCAGTCAAAACTTCGCCAGGCTAAAACTAGCTCATTTCTGAAAGTTCAAGAGCGACTAGTTTTTACTCTAAGCCTAGATATATTCCATTCAAATATTTACTTGCTGTAAAAAATAGTTCGCGTTAATAAGATAGGTCTCTAATAACATTAATTTTATTAACATCCTGTTATTAACATAGGTCGAGTAAGAATAAGATGCCGTAGAGTTAGATATGGTCGTTATCGTCGTCGTCTACGATGTGAGTTCCCATAGCATTTATTATACTCTTTCTTCTGTCTGTTCGTTGAAATTATTCATTCGCTTTCTTTTCTTACGTTATAGGCCGCAAATTTAGGCGATGCCCTCCAAGACGTTGTAAGTCAATTGCACACATTTTTTTAATAAGCAACTCCTTTTCCACTTATTAAGCCTCAATGTTGGTTTAGATCCTGTGGCTTCGAGGGCTACATCTTTCTTAGATGTGGCTTATTCTTAGCTTTTTTTAATTATTGAATTATGAGTTGTAATAGCAACTTTTAGTTGTACTAATAGGAAATCTGCTTCTCCTTTTACGTGCAGCATTGTATTACCATTGCCTTCAAAAATTTTTATTTTCTTCATTTCAAGCGTAGCCAATGAAGTAAAAACTAAAATATTACATATTCATTTGCCTAAATTGACTATTGCAAAACATTTACTTCAAAGATATGAGGCTTAGGGTAGTATTTAGGTATTGCTTAAAAAGGACCGTTTTCAGCCTGGTCTTGCTTATAAAAAACAAAACGTGATGATTTTTTGTTGTTGACATTTTGTAATAGCATAGATATAGTGATGATTTTTTGAAAACTTTGTTCATAAATAAGATTAAGAGTAAATATTTGAGAAGGAGACGACAGAGGGCAACGGTGTGTTAACATACATCCTTAGTGGTATACACTTATTTTGTGCCTTTGTACATTCTTGGTACCTATTTCTCAATAGTTAGCAAAATTTGACTTCAAAAATATATTTTAATTGGTAATTGGAATAGTGCCTCTTTTGTAAATTTGAGTCGCTAGCTAGTTAATAGCTTCTGAGAACTTCTACACGACTTCAAGTTTTTCGAAGGAAACAGAAAATAGCAAGCTTCGTGGGAAATAAAACTACTTTCCACTAATTAGAATGCATTTTTGAATGTCCGCTAATATTTCTGTATACGTTATTAAATTGTTACTCTTTATTTAAGAATGTACGGATTATTTTAAAAGTAGTATTTATTTGTATTATCTAAGTGCTTTTCATGTAAAGTAACAAATGATTAAAAACTTCTTTTCTTTAGGTTTCCGAGACTGTGTACGTCGTCGCTGTAAGTAAATACTTTTACTGTTTGTCCCGTTATTCCGATGATCCGTTCTTTACTTCATGCACTATGTAATTGTTTAAAAAAAAATTTAATAAGACATTTTTTTAGTTGTTTTCAGCTCTGGTGGGCTAGAAGAGGAATATCTTAAATATGAATTTATCTTACACATTGTCTGTAATTTCTTTTCAGGTCGACGCGCTTGTCGCCGCCGAAGAGGAGGACGTGGTGACGAAACCGAAGAATAAATCCGAAATCCAGTTTTTACTTACTTTCTTATTGTAAAAAGTTTTGATGACATTATTCAAAAATATATATGCGCATATATAAAAACCTTTACTATTTAATTATCCTAATTCTCGCATATACATTCTAACAGATAGGCTTGAAATTAACTCATTCCTATGGCAAAGAGCATTCTAAATTTGATCGATTTGAATGATTATTTGACACACCTTATCGGTAGAAAAAAAAATCGACAAAAAGTGACTAAATTTTTGCTAAATGACTAATTTTTTGTGTCGACCAAAGCTTTTCGCCGACTTTCGTTGAGTTATTTTTTGTTTGTGTTTTCCAATTTTTTCCTTTTTCTTTGAAATTTGAATGAGGAAGAGATAGCAGGCACTCATCTTGTTCATGTTTTATCCTAATCTTTAGAAAATATAATAGTATTAATAAAAATGTGAACCAAAAATACTGTTTTTACCACATTTTTAGTTATCGGTCATAGGAAAATGATTAGCAAAAATGACTAAAATCAAAGAATTAGTCGGCAAAAAGCGGCCAAATTAACTAATTGTCAAAGTGATTAATAATATCGAAAATTAACATAATGCGTAAGTGTTCATAGGGAAGAATCGAACGAGCTTCAACGGGTTTTACTCAGCAGTGTCAAAAAGTTAGTCTCTAACTCGTTTGACAAAATATCCTGATAAATATATTGCACGGTTAATCATGAAACTTGATGTTGAAAAGATCCAGGAGTCTAGGAGTTGTAGGGTTGAAAGAGTTACAGGCTTGCTTATTACCCATATGACAAGACATTTTCGATTCTCACCCTCTAAAGTGGATGAGTTGTTAAGTTTTAAATTGAATTCATAGTGTGCGTCAGCCAGTTCTTGAAACGGAAAATATGTAAAGGCAAAGGTGTGAGATATAGTCAACTTTTGAAAGGGATCTGAGATTGATATGACTTGACTATAAGATTTAAACCATGCCTTAACCATCCAAATAGAAAAAAGTCATTTAATTAGTGATTCTAACAAGTTCGCAAATCGAGTTATGGACTGACTGAAAGTAGAAAATGAGGGATTCTCTACTTATCCTATTGATGTTACTATCTTTTGCTCTTATGAAGACTGCAAACATTTTTTCTCAGTTTTTGAAAGAATTATCCTGCTCCATGAGTTACAGGGTTGAAGCCATCTAGCGATTGTTTAGCTGCTTTATTAATTAGCTATAGGGTTTCGAATGAGAAATCAATTATATTGCGGTTGCAATATTATCATTTGAAAACATATAGATCAACGGAAACGTGATAATCTGAAAATCATTAGAATAGTCTTGTTGCTTATAATAATTTATTAAATTACGTCTATCTATTCCTAGAAACCCACAC